>CANXYC011819077.1:0-36020 GCA_948193065.1 Aleurites moluccanus
ATATGTATGAATATGGAAATTATATGATGTTATATTTTTGGCATTTATGAGTATAGAGATTTGTGAGTTCTACGGGTTTATGGTGGCCTTAAGCCTACCCTTGCCCTAGGACCGTCGCACCACTGGAGTTGGGGTGTGACAACAACATATTCTAGGGTCCACCAAGATGATGTCTCATCAAACACAATACTTCATGGGATATGACACCTGCCAATTGTAGGATCACAACATCTCCATCCTTTTCTCTTTTCATCATAGCCCACGAATATATATCTGATAGCATTTTTATCAAATTTGTTGCATAGATGATCAGGAACAAATACGTAGCAGACACAACTAAATACTTTGAAGTGGCTAACTGTTGGTTTCAACTTCCAAAGCTTTTCAAATGGAGAGATAAATCCTATCTTTGGTTGTGGAAGTTTGTTGATTATGTGAGTTGATGTTCTCATGCATTTCACCTAAAATCTGCCAGGAATATTTTTAGCATGCAACATGCTTCGACAAGTTTCTGCAAGGTGCTTGTTCTTCCTTTTTGCAACATCATTTTGATGTGGTGTGTTTGGACAAGTCAACTGCCGCCTAATCTTACATTGAAGAAGATAATTAGAGAATTCATCTGACATGTATTCTCCTCTATTATCAGTACATAGACATTTAATTTTCATCCCAACTTCTCCTTCAATCATGTTTAAACTTTTTAAATTTTGTAAGAGTTTCTGATTTTTCTTTCATAAAGTACACCCAGACATACTTGAATAGTCATCGATGAATGTCACTATGTAGTACATACCATTGACAGAGGATTGCTTCACCTTTCCAAATACATCTAAGTTGATCAATTCTAATGGTTGCTTAGATTTAAAAAATGACTCCTCATATGGAAGTTGATGTGCTTTTCCATATTGACATCCAGCGCAAATTGTGTCAGTGCAAACATTATAACTAGTAAGTCCTCTTAATGAAGACTTGTTTATCATCTCTTTTAACTTGTAATAGTTGACATGTCCTAACCATGCATGCCATAAATCAGTTGTCTCATTTCTCCTTGTTTTGTCAACATAAGCCTCCTTTGCCATCATGACATACATGGAGTCTTTCTTTTGTCCTTCCATTATTGGCTTGTCAATTATTTTGAATTGTTGACAAACTTTAACATCATTCGGTCCAAACACAACAAACTTGCCAATATTTGTAAGTTGTGAAACTGACGCAAGATTCTTTTTCATCTCTGATACTTTACATCATTTGATTTCATTTGCCTTTGACTTGAATCAATGACTATGTCTCCAATATGAGTAATTGGTAATCGCGAGTTATTTGCAATCACTACAACTCGCTTGCCTTTGTACTCTGAAATATTGCATAGTTTCTCCTTGTCTCCTGTCATATGACTGGAATACCCAGAATCAAAGATCAAATCCTTCTCATAATTAATTCTCTAAGATGTGGAAGCACTAGAACCTTGCTCTTCTTCTTTCTCTACTATGATAGTCATGAGGCTTGGAACTTCTATAACTTCTAAATTATTATAATGTTCCTCTTGCATTGTTTCTATAGTTGTAAACAATGCTTCAACATCCTACTCAGGTTCAACTTGTTGATGATTGGTTACAGTTGCTGCATTACTTTCAATTTTCTTCTTAGACTAGCAATCCCTCGACTAATGTCCCTTTTTGCCACAATTGAAACATTCACCATTTTGACGTCTAAATTGTTAGATTGTCTACTTTGCTGATATTGCTTTTGTTAAGCTCCCCCTAATAGTGGATTCTCTCGTATCTTCCCTCTAGTCTGATCACGAGGTTGATTTTTTCTTCTGTTCTTGAAGAGTACAACTTCTTCAGTATTTAAAGACACTTCAGCTATTTGTTTTGCTAGAGTTTCTAGACTAGCCAATAAATTCTCTAATTTTTCAATTGAAGGTTGTGTGGGCCAGCCTTAAACTGCAGCAACGAATCCCTTGTACTTGGGACGCAAGCTATGTATAATAATTCGCCTCATTCTTTCATTGACAATTTTGGATGTCACATCCAACTCAGCAATTTCTCTACATAAGGATTTCACCTTGGTAAAATATTGACTAATTGTCATATCCCGTTGTGAGATAAACATTAGTTCATTTTCTAACAATTGGAGTCTAACATCATTTCTTTTTATGAATCGGGATGCAAGAGAATACCAAGCTTACTTGGGTGTGATAGCTTCCCTGATGTACTCCATCATTTCCTCTTCTATAGTAGTTTTAATTGCGAACATGGCTTTTTCAACTTTAATCTTCCATTTTTTTAGATTATTGTTATCATCTTCTGGCGGTGGTATGACTTCTGTCCCAGTAACAACTTTCCATAAATCTTGACCTTGCAAGTATGATTCGATGCAAGTTTTCCACATGCTATAATTATTATTATTTAATTTTTTAATAACACCGATATTACTTGACTCTGCCAACGTGATTTGATTTGAGCAACGTCACAAGTAAGTGTGGTTCCAAACTAATAAAACTTCATAGTTCCAAACTGTGTACGAGATAATTTTTTTTTTTTACATACAACTAATTCATACACAAATGTTAGAAAATACGATCCACGATCGAGTGGCTCTGATACCACTTGAAGATTTTTATATATAACTAAATAATAATAATTTTAACAAATGGAAGAAAAGAAAACAATTGCAATTGAATTGTTTTATTGCTTTATTACTTTTTTTAAAATAAAGAATTTACAAGTATTTATACATGATCCTTATCTTAAAAATAAAATATAAAATATAGTAAACTAATATGAATCTTAAGTTTAAAACTTAACTTTTAACAGAAACATGTTAAATATAGATTAGAATAATGATAATCATTGTTAAATTAGTAATGATTTTTAACATGTTTACCCTATATAATATGAAAAA
Organism: Aleurites moluccanus; assembly: GCA_948193065.1. Taxonomy (NCBI): domain Eukaryota; kingdom Viridiplantae; phylum Streptophyta; class Magnoliopsida; order Malpighiales; family Euphorbiaceae; genus Aleurites; species Aleurites moluccanus. Next base: position 2,908 of record CANXYC011819077.1, read on the forward strand.
TACTTATTTACACTAGATGTAGGGATTTAGTTCATGCACTCAACTAACGGGTGATGAGATATTTTAATTACTGTGATTCTTTATCTTTTTTTCCTGATGAAAAGACATTAATTTTTTTTTTCTCAATGTGTTCTTTTCTTATTGATTATGTATATTTAATATAGGCAAGTGTTTTCTATATAACATATCCCTTTTTATAATTTTTGAAGACCTAAATATATACACTTGCCCATATTTTTAATGGCTCTTTCTTTAGCCTTTAACTTCCTTATATGGAATAGAAATCTAGTCAGAGGGTCATTGTTAGATTTTTGTCCAATATAGCAAGACTAGTATAGAGAGAACATTCTGGCAGACTCAGTAGTAGATTCTGTGAAAGATTCAAATGGAGGAGAGAGCCAATGTTGAGTCCTCCAAGTTATTGAGGCATTTTCCCATTAATTTGGTTGTCTGAAAGGTCAAAAAAGGTTAATTTTGATGAGTTACAAACAGAGAAGAGGGAATGCTCCCATTAAGTGAATTATTCTTCAAGTTGAGATGGAAGAGATTTGAAAGGCCTTGCTAGTGAAAGTTTGGAATCTTATCAGGTAGCTTATTGTGAGAAAAGTCCACATAAGTAACATGAGTTTATTGGACCAGCATTGCAAGATTTGGATTTTCAAGTTTCAGTAGAGGTCGTATAGAGAAGTGAAGGCTAGACATAAATAAATCTAATGAAACCAACTTTTTCATGAGTGAAATCGTCACTGGAATTTGACCCACAAAACTAGCATTGGACAAATACAGAGAAACCAAACTTGTGAGATAAGCAAAACTAGGTGGCAAAGATGTGTTTGAAGTTGTTACAAGATAAATCTGAATTCTGAAGAAATTGGAGGTTGAAAAGAGGATTTGCTTCCTCAAGTCCATCAAAAAATTGATTTGTTGCTCAAATTTAGGCTAATAACACGATCCAGACCAGCCCCATCGCAGGCTACACCAACCCATAATATCAAACAAGGATTGATTGAATGCGAGAATTTTTTTTAATTGGAGTAACAAAGATTGTCGATACTAAAGAGTAATATTAAAAGAGATAAAAATAAAAACCATATAAAGAATAAAATTTTCATTTGGGAAGAAAATTATGAGATATCCATGAAAATGAAAATAGAAGTACTATCAGACTAGACATAGAATGCAATCTACGTTTGGGTAGAAATGGTATACAACAAAATTTGGGCCCTGCAGATAAAAGTCAAAGGCTTAAGAAGAAGTAGTTAAAAAGTGGGTGCGATGTCAACTTCTTATAATGTCAGGTGTATATTTCCACGATTCGGATAATCTCATTTGTTGTCTTATCTCATGTTCCATTTATTTTTTATGTGATACATCATTTATAAAAAAATTTGACTGTAAAAATGTTAGGTGTATATTTCCGCGATTGGGATAATCTCATTTGTTATCCTATCTCATATTCCATTTATTTTTTTATGCAATATATCATTTATAAAAAAAATTGAATGCCAAAATATTTTGAGAAAAAAATGATGGGACATATAAAAAAATATATGAAACATAATATGAGATACTAAATGAAACAAAAAAAACTGAATTAATATTTATGTCTTTAAAAATAAAAAGGCTAATTACTATTTTCCCCTTATATAATGACCAAATACACTAAGTCTTCCTAACCTTTCAAAAATATATTAACTCCTCCTGATAAATGTTACAATATACTACTAAACCATTTCGTTCAATTTTGCTGTTAGTCAACCGTTAGTCAATCCTACAATAACAGTAAAAAGGCAAAAATATCCTTACTCTTTAATTTTAATTAGTTACATTCTATTTTTACTTTAAAAAAAAATTTTAGGGTCAACAAATATATTTTCATACTTTTGACAAATTTAAAAATATTTGAAAATATTTTTTAAAAATATTTTTATTTTATTTTTTAAACAATAAAAAATAAAAATATTTTTTACTTTTTATTTTTAAATTTATCAAAAATATGAAAATGAATTTTTTATTTGTATTAAAAAATTTAAGAAGAAATAATTTAATTTCTTCTTAAATTATAATTTTAAAATAAAAAATAAACAAAAATATTTTTTAAAAAATATTTTTGTTTATTTTTTATTTTAAAATTTGTCAAAAATCTGAAAATAAATTTTTTAACCTTAAAAAAAAATTAAAGTAAAAATAGAATGTAATTAATTAAAAATAAAGGATAAGAACATTTCTGTCTTTTTACTACTTTTATAGGATTGACTAAAGGTTGACTAATGATAAAATTGAACGGAAGGGTTTAGTAGTATATTATGATATTTGTCAAGAGAAGTTAGTGTATTTTTTAAAAATTAGGAAAATTTAGTATAATAAATCATTTTATATGGAGAAATAATAATTAACCCAAATTAAAAAGAGAACATATGCTAATTCTCAAAAGTTTTGTCCAACCATAGATTAGGAATTATGAAGAATTAGTAATTCTTTCTTCTCATCATCATGGAGAAATTCCAAGAATACTATTTTTAATCATCTGAAATAATATATGAAAACATTCACATTCATTTGTTTATTATTTTTATCCCCAACTTGGCTAAGATGATAAAGAATTTTATTTCATAGTTTTTATAAGTTGACTAGTGTTTTAGAATCAAGCAGTTTATTATTAGCAAACAAACTAGAAAAAACAAGTTGTCCAATATTGAATAAATATTTCTATTAAACAAATAAATTGTGTTTCCATAATATATATTTTTTATTAGATATCATGTTAAAGAAGAAAAAAAAAATTAATTAATTATTGTATATCCAAACAATTTCTTTTTATAAAATAAAACATTATGTCACATTTATATGATGGTGATACATGATATTGTAGTTCTAAAAAATGATATTGTAATTGATATTAAAAAAAAAAAGGTTAACTATATTAAGCTAAAGACAAGAAGACAACAAGAAATTATACGATGTAATTGTGATTTCAATTAAAATTTTTAGTAAAAATAATAAATTAATTAAATCAAAACATATAATAATATTTTTTAAAAAATTAAAAACTATAATTCTCCATTATAAGAGAGAGAAAAATAATTTCTCTAAAATTAACTGATCTATATATTTTTTTATTTTCTAAAAAAAATACGACATATTTTAATTTAATTTGTTTGCTATTTCAATTAAAAATCCTAGTTGGAATTATAATTACATCATATAATTTTTTATGGAGAACTCTCTCATTTTAATTTTTTAAAAATATATGTAAATTCATACTATGAATATTAAATAATCAATATAAATAGTTTCATTTAATTATTTTTAATATAAATTTAACTTTAATTGAATTTAAATTCAAAATTTTTTAATTGTAAAAAATATTTTAATATCATTAAATTTATTTTAGTGAATTAGATATACAATCTATTTATGAATAAATTTTGAATTACAATTTGTGAAAAATAATGAATCAGAGAAATTAAATATTAAAAAATTTAATATTTTTCAAGTTCAGACAAATCATTAATTTATTACTGCATATAAATTGTAAGAAAGAAATTAGAGTTGACAATAATGATGTAATTTCTTGGATTGATTTTTATAGATATTTCCTAACAACTTATTGTTATGGACAAATAACTTAAGCAACAAAGAATATACTAAAATGGACCCAACAATGCAAAAAGTCTGCAAACTTCTTTTGTTAATTATATTCACCAAATTTTATGGAATCACTTGTAAATTGCTCATCTAATTTGAATAATTCTATAAATCATCCCAACAATTCTATAATTTGAATAATAATATTCAGGAATATGTCTTCAAAACCATTAGTATTGATATTGGAAATACTTTACTATTTTGTATATTTTAATTAAGTAATATCTTTACATATTAAATTAAAATTTAATTCTTATTCAATTAATTAAAGTTAATTATCAAGATCGAAGTTAAGAAATTAATTATAAATTGACCTAGAAATTTTTTTTTTATATAAAAAATTAAATTTAGATAGATAAAAAAATTATATAAAAAAAATTTAGTGGTGAAATGAAATTTTTTTATAAATTATTAAAGTTTATGACACTGTTCTATTTTAATCACCACATGACTTCGTGGCAGATAATTACATATTAATCAAATACAAAAAATTAATAATAAAAGTGTATAATTATCACATGATATCCATTGAGGCTTAATGATTTATTAGTTTGGTCAACTTTATTATAGTTAGAGGAGAATTTTTGTTGAAAAATAAACTATAATTATATTGAAATTGAAATACTATTGGCCAATCATCAAACCAAGACTCAATAAATAAATAAAATAAAATAAAAATAGAGCAGATTTTTTAAAAAGGGTTAATTACAATTAGGTTCCTGTATTTTAGCAGATTATATTAAAAAAATTTATATTTTTAAAATTATATTAAAATATCCCTGCATTTTGTCTCCGTTAAAATTTAAAATATTTTTATGAGAAAATCCGTTAAATTTATTTAAAATGACTATAATACCATTTATTTTCAATTTAGTTTTTACTCAAACATCATTACTTTCAACTACACTAAAATTTTAGAATTTGTCTAGTCCAAATAATTTTTCAGTGAACTTTAAATTTAAATCACAAACAAAACCCCTCACAAATACAATTATTAGTAACTCATTTTCAATTAACAAAAGGAAAAAGTTGTTCTCTCAATCTCTCTCTCCATTTCTCTCATTATTTCGCTCATTATGTCTTCATCTTACTTTTTCTCTAAAACATGACTGATATTCTTGTTCTCGTTTTCACAACCAAAACCTATTTCATTAATAACATAATCTTTAGCAGCGATCAATCCTTCAACAATATTTTCGCCGAGATGTGAATCTTCCTTCCTAATCTTCAAAATCTGGCTATGCACAAACCCTATGTTCTCCATATTATTCATCCAACACTTCCCTACCGATTTCAACAACGATTCCTCCACTTCCGTTGATGAACCTCCACTCTCTCTATCGATCTTCAATTCTATAAACTCCTTCATCACTCCAATCTTCCCTGCGAGATCATCGGATTCCATGGATATCTTGGACAATGATGATGAGAAATCCTTGAGTTTCTATTGAATTTCAAAATCATAAACTCAATCTTGAGTTTCTTGGATTGAGTTCACAATCATTTTATACCAAAAGATAGGCTTTTTGCTTATAAGGTAATTCTCGTGTTGACACGATTTTTGAAACCTGAGTTACATTGTTCTGTATTTATATACAGGAGAGAGAGAAAAAACAAAGCATTTTGTTTATGTTCTGTAGCTTTTCATATTTTGTTCTTAGGCTTTCAATTCCTATAAACGATTGAATGATTCCAGAGTGATTTCTTTGCCTTCTATTTGTATGTCCCGTAACGGTTATGTTGGCTCAACGATGATGGACATTAGATCTCTAGAATCAATTTGTTTAGGAGATTTGAATTGGATTCTTGATTAATTATTATAGATCTTTTTTGTTTGATTTGTATTTATTATAAACAAAACTTGGTTGTTTAGCATTTTTGAGTCATTAATTTGGAAAATTAGATTTTTAGAGATCTCTAATCACAAATTAAATTAAGAAAAATTTTGTGGGTTTGGAGTTAGAAAAATTTGAGTATGGTGTAATGTGGAAGGAGAGGGAAGCTATGGAAGGGAAAGATGGAGAATGTCCTTTTCTTCAACTAAATATATGGTTGTAGGAAGAATAAAAGATATTTTAAGTATTTTAATAAATATTTTAATTAAACGTTGACTTTTTAAGTTTTAATTAATAGAAAATTGGATAAAAATGAATAGAATGACCTTTTAATATATTATATTGAAATTAAAATGCATAGACTTTTTAGTATATTTTTGAAAATATAAATTTTTTTTATTATAATGTTGAAAATATAAGAATTTAATTGTAATTAATTCTTTTAAAAAATATATAAAAATAAATAAATTTGAAGCAGGTTTGGTTTACTGAAATCACCAAAACTATAAGCCAACAAACCTTTTCTTTTCTGTGTCTCTCTCTCTCATTCGTCCCCCAGAAATCCATTTCCATTTTATTCATTTTCTGGGTTTCTGTTCCCTCCTTCTCATCTCTACCACCTCCACCTTCACCCCCACTATCACCAGTACCACAATCACCTTCGGCTCACCCTCTTAGATCGGATTTCTTCACACTAACCCATAAAAACCCCACAACCAAAATTCATCAAAACAGGGAAAAGAAAGGAAAATAAAATAAAATAAACAAGAAACCCACAATTAAAATTCAGAAATATTGTGAGCCATATTTGTGTACTGGGGTTGCTTTATTTGCGTTTTTGTCTTGATAGACAAAAGAAATAAATAAAAGTAAATGGGAAATGTAACGTCTAATGTGGCAGCGAAATTCGCTTTCTTTCCGCCAGACCCACCAACCTACGATGTATGTAGAGAAGAAGATGGGAGGCTAATTATTCCTGGAGTTACAGCTGATAAGAATATGGATGTTCATTTGTTGGAAACTAAAGCTAGTAATAAAATTGTTGCCACGTTTTGGAAACACCCTTTTGCCAGGTTCACCCTTTTGTATTCTCATGGAAACGCAGCTGACCTTGGTCAAATGCATGAGCTCTTCATTGAGCTTAGAGCTCATTTAAGGGTCAATATCATGAGGTATATATGTTTTCCTTCTTCTTTCTTTTCGGGTAATTGCTTCATTGCCCCTTGCGGTTTTTATTTGCTTCTTTTTTGGTATTTATCTTTTGGTTTTTCCCTTCTTTGCATTGTTATTCTTTGTTATATGTTCTTGCTTTGGTGATTGGTTCAATACCCATTTTCTGATTTTGTGGCTACCTTTTATTGATGATTGATTTGGATAAAATATTAATAATAAATTCTGGGTATTAATTATTTTTGGTTCTGGATTAATGGGTTTGCTTTCATTTGTTTTGTTTTTGCAATTACTTCAACGCCCCTTTCTCTTTTAATTTTCTTTTTTTTTTGGTCTTTTTTATTTTTTTGGTTTACCCTGTGTTTTTTCCTCTCTCTTCTTCTACACAACTGCTTCCTTCTTTGTCGGTGCCATCATATCTGTGAATTTTATTGATGGAAAGGCTTTGTATCATGGGCCTCTTTGTGATCTGAGAATTGATTTAATAATTTTGCAGCCTTCATTATCATTTCTTGTTTTTTTTTTCTTATTCACTTCTGCGACCTTAAAATTCTGAATAAAGAAAAAGAAATGATAAATTATAGTGTTCCAATTTAAATTTGATAATAGGCCATATTTCCTAGTGTAGTCCTGATCTCTTTTGAAATTTGTCGGCATCATTTGTCACTCTGTTAATTCAAATTAATTCCTGAATTTAGTTTTTGTATTAAAGCTTTAAAATTTACCTTATATTTTTAATTTTGTTGTGTGATTACAGAGGATCTACTTAAATTATGCTACCTGAGCTTTGCATTATTTTATTGTTATACTATATCTGCAAAAAATAAATAAATAAAAAGGAAGAACTACTAGCATGTTAAGATTTAATGGGAATAATTTCTTGAGAATTCATAACTTCATATGATGAGCTAAGCCTTTGTGCCTGTAAGTTGTGATAGTTAAGATTAAATGTCATGTGTTTTTGTACTTGTTTGATATTTTTGCAATTTTTTGCAGCTATGATTATTCAGGATATGGAGGATCTTCTGGCAAGGTAAAAGGTTAAAAAGACATTCTATTGCATATGTAGTTTTTGAATTTCCTCTTATTTATTTATTTTTTAAAAATCAGCATTTGTCTCAATAATTTAAATACCTGCATGTCTCCAATTGTCTTTACCCAGTTGCCTAATTCTATACCTAATTGGTTGTTATTTCTGTACGTTTGATAGCCATCTGAGTTCAACACATACTATGACATAGAGTCCATGTACGATTGTTTGAGAAATGATTATGGAGTTAAGCAAGAGGACTTGATCTTGTATGGACAATCTGTTGGTAGTGGACCTACCCTGCATTTAGCTTCTCGTTTACAGAAGTTGAGAGGTGTTGTTCTTCACAGTGCAATCCTTTCTGGCATAAGGGTCTTATATCCTGTCAAGATGACATTTTGGTTTGACATTTTCAAGGCAAGAGTAGCACCAGTTCTTTTGATCTCTTATTCTTCTTTGTAATATTAATTTCTTTCATTCATTTTTAATGAGAGACATGCTGCTATTTACAGAATATAGACAAAATACGGCACGTTAACTGTCCAGTTCTGGTTATACATGTAAGTTTCTCTCTTTATTACTTTGGTCATTATTTCCAGCCTCTTCCCTTTGTTTCCACAGTATTTTTTTTTTTTATCTTTCTTGTGGTTTTTCCTAGTTAAGTTTTCATGTCATTAAAAAAATGGTAGGCTGATGATTATCAAATTCTTGTTTTCAAGATGTCATGGTTGCTAGCATATTATGCTGCTCGTGTAATTTGCATTCAATGCTAAAGAATTTCAGTCTGAATCTTGTAATGTCTTTGCAATTTTGTTTTTCATCATCACTGTAGAGCAATATAATGTTGTATTTGTTCAATCCTGATTTTATTTGCATGAGTACACACACACACACACACAATGAGAACGAATAAGAAATGTAGTAATTTCTGTAGTTTCAGGAACCTTCAGTAGCAGACACCGAAAAATCTTCAAAATGTTTTCTTTCCAATTTATACTTTTTTTCGGTTATGAAAAATTTTAAATCGAGAATATCTTCTCATTAATAGAATAGCTGAAGGGGGTTAATATTTTAAAACTGGCACATCACAACCATTGAAGTTCAAAAGAAGAGAAAAAATTTAAATTAACAAGAACTACGCATATAATTATTTATACTTGTATTACTCTGAAATTATACCCAAATTTTTTGAAGCAAAGTTCAGGAATTATTTGGCTTGGCCTGTTCATGGACCCTTGTAATGAGCAAATCTAATGCAATGCAAATTTATGTTGACATGGAAATATACTTATTTCTGGATTAATTAGGACAAACTAATCTTGAACATAAATCATATGCTCTCATGACTTGCATCTCAAATCTTTCCTATTTCATGGGCCTCCATTTGCACATCTGTAATTAAGCAAAGAAGCCTCTTTAAAATTGGCTTGTAAGTTTTAGTTAAGAGAGGAAAAGCCGCTTAGCAACTCTTGATCCTAGAAGCAGTCATTCAATTTCATACTAATTATAAAACCCACATGTAAAGCATGGCTGCTTAACCCTTTCTGCACTGGGCTCAAATTAAGTAGAAACCAGAATACTGAAGAACCAGCTTGTCATTTTCTTCTTCTATTTGTTGTATCAACAATTTTCCTTTGCTTATATAATGAGTATAGCTGCATATCATTTTTGTTTCGTGCATATGCACTTATGGTTGTTTCACTGGTGACTCTTTAAGATACCATGATAATGGTTGATTTCGGCTTGAATATGCATATTTGCACCATCATCATCGTTGTTGATATAGTAATTGAACATTCCCAGGGAACAGATGATGACATTGTTGATTGGTCTCATGGGAAGCGCCTGTGGGAACTTGCCAATGAAAAGTATGATCCCTTATGGGTAAAAGGTGGTGGCCATTGCAACCTTGAAACATACCCCGAGTATATCAAGCACTTGCGAAAGTTTGTAAACGCGATGGAGAAAGTCTCTATGATGAAACCAAAAAAGCAGCTCACTTCTAATCCTAGCATTGATATAAAACATAACAAGTGCTTAAGATGGAAAAAAGGTAGCAACTCAAATTTAGTTGATCAATACAGGTAGTTTCATTGCAAGGCGAGCCAATCTCCAAGATGGGATCTACCTGCTTCATGGACTTGTCAGTAGGGCAGCCAGGCTTGTTATTGCTTTGTATGTTTCTACAATTGAGGAACTGATAGGAATTACACCTAGTTTGTTTGATCCAGGTCCTGTTAAGATAAATATTGTTGTTGGATAAGGGAGCTTCTATAGTTGTCTCGGAAAACGATGTAGCAAGTGTTGTATTGGGAAATGAAAGAGAAATATGCTTGATCTGGGCCTTTTTGTATAATTTAAGAGAGTTGATCTGTAAAATCTACCATCATTTTTCAGAAAAGCAAATACATGATAGTTTCTTTCGTTTGCTTTTGACTGAAGACAAAGACCTTTTTCTTTGTCTTTCTTCCAATACCTTTTACTCTGTTTTTCTTCATGTTCAATCTGAAGTTACAATTCTGATATATATGATTCTGATATCTCAGATTCATTATATGCAATTGAGTTACTTTCTTTTCTTTTGAATGGCCTAGCAATTTCTGATGGGTAGTGAGTTCAAAGTGAGTGAAACGGAGAATGATTATTTTCACGCGTCTGCCTTTACCCTTGAGAGGCTATGGCAACTATGGAGCCTCAATTCCAACAAGAAATTGCTTGCAATGGTGTAAACTTGATACATTTCTGGTTCAAGTCTACTATGTTTGTTATTCATTCATATAAAAGTAAAGATCAGCCATGACCAAACCTTAATTTCAACAAGTATCAAGGCCCTACAGCTTGCTCAAAGCCATCCACTAGAATTCCAGGCTTTTTTTTTTTTTTTTGGTAAATAAAATGAAAGTGAACTCAATTTTTTTTTTTTTAGCATCATCTGTCCTGCTAAAAAATATATACTTATCATTTGTATTTATACTTATCGTTACAACTCAACTCCATTTAACCTTTGATTATTTCAAAATTAATGGGGGTGGCAAATAAATTGAAAGCCAATTGGGAAAATTTGTTTTTTGTGTTGCTCTTTTCTATCTAGAACTCTATAAGAATTTTATCTTTTAATTACAAAACCAACTAATCAAATTGAGTTAATTTGATTTTTTTATATTAAAAATCAGTTTGATTCAGTTATTTAAAAAAAATATATTATCTTAATTTTGATAAAATTAATCGAATTCAATTAAGCTCATCTCATCGTAAATTCTGTTGGGTCAATTAATGTTAAAGCGTTGTTAATTGAATCAAGGAGTCCATTTTAGAACAGCCCAATACCCAGAGGCTGCTTATAACGGATGAAAGCCTATTAGTTAAATTAGACAACCCTTCTAGCAATTGAGCAACAAAAGCTTAAAACTTTTTTTTTATTATTATCAGCAGCAGTAATAATTTGAAATATAAAGTGCTTGTACTCATCATTATTATTATTATTATTATTAATCTTTCAATGTGAAATAAAAGTAGTGGTCAGTGCTCACCAGCCCACCAACATCAATTGAAGATTGATCCTTAGGATGGGAAATAAAACATATATTGTTGGATTTCCCTTTTTCTCTCAAATGGCTGTCAATGATATTTTTAATAATTAAGTTGCACTCCCTTTCCTAGGAGATGAGAAAAAACATTTTGGTCCAAACTTAAAACTTCCTTGATCATTATGGAGTATTTGTATCTTAATTTGAGAATTCAAAAATATTTTTACTGTAATATATTGAGTTGTTATTTCTAAATAAAAAATAAAAATATTTGATATATGATGAGAAATAATTTATTTTATACTTACAATAAAAGTATAAGATTCTTGTAGATTTGGTTTGTGATCTGAAATTGAAAAATAACTTATCAAACATTCACCAGAACTATTTTAATGAAAAAACTCTGATACTTAAATTAGTGGATAGAAAAATGAAGAATCATATATAAAGATGATTTTTAAAAAAAAAAAAAGTAAAAGAGTTTGAGTGAAGAAGAGAAAATCATCTTTTTTGTTATCTTTCATTATTTATTTATAAAAAAAAAAAAAAAGAAATTTTTCTGTATATGTATTTTCATATTATTGGTGATTATTTTTATTACTGATTAATTTAATTAAAAATGTATTTTAATCCCTCCAAAGTAATATTTTATTTTAAATAATTATAAGCAATTTATGAAAATTTAAATTAATATATTTTATTTTTATAAAACTCCAATTTAACAATCCACTTTCAAAAACCTGATAATACATAGTTGTATAGATAAAGCGATTTGATTGTGATGCCAAATTAGAGAATTAGCCTTCAATTCAATGGTTGAATGTATTTTTTTTTATTAAATAAATTCTGAATAAAATTTAAATTTGTAATTTTATATTGTATGGATAAAATTATTTTAATAATTAAGAAACCCTGAATTGGATGGAACTCAATTGAAAAGTAAGGAGCATTAGCTTGGCTTTGCTCACATGGACAGTGTCATGTGAGGTTGGAATTAAATTAATTACTTGGTTTGATGATAGACTAAAAGGAACCAAAAACTTTAAATTCACATGATCTTTATTATTAATATAATATTTAATTGTTACTATGAATGTTTATGAATTTATTATAAATAAATTATTAAGTAACAGCGAGAATATAATCTTTATATTCATATAAAATATAAGAGAAATATTTTTTCATTTCACCTAATAATTTTTTTTTATTATATATTTGCAGTAATGATTTTTCATCCATAACAAATCAATTAAATATGTTTAAAAATGGGTGCCATTTTTCTAATTAATTTTCAGAAAAAAATTTAACTAAAAATAATAAATTTCTAAGAAACCAAGTTATTTTGAGCCACATTCCTAAGCACCTAGTGAATTGTTAAGCTATATTTGAAAAAAAAAATCATTTAAAAGAATTTCATTCAAATCTTATGTAAAAATTATTTTATGTATTATGTATATAAATAATTATTTTATTTTATTAATTATTTATATTTATATAATAATAAATAATAATATTGAATTTTTAGAAATTATAATACATATTTAAGTGATTTTATGATTAATCAAATTTTAATTAAATTAAATTTTTAAGAAATTATATAATTTTTATTTAGTTAAAAATGTTTTATATATTACTAAAAGAATTGAATTTTATAATTTTTTTTTCTTTCAACTATAAAAATTAATAAAATTATATATATTTTTTAAAGATAATATTATAATAAGAATAGACCATAAATAAAAGTCTTCACGAGTTGAATCAAATTAAAATTTTCTCTAATTCGATTTGATTTCGATTTAAAATAATTTGATTAACATAATACAGTCAATTTAGTTATTAAATTTTTAAAATTTTCAGTACAATCCAATATGGATCAGGTGGGTTGACTTCTTGAACAGCCCTGACCACAAGTATATAATGTCTTTAAGTATTTGTAAGTTCTAGAAAATCATGCTTTAAAACAATATGATTTTTAATACCATGAAATGGGGCTCTTGTCTAATTTGTAACATTATTAAATCAGAGACATAAGACAATAAAATATTTATACATTTATTTTTTATTTTGAAAAAAAAAAAAGCTATAGCTAGTTGTGATTATTAAACTACCAACTCAGCAAAGTTAATATTTTTATGTTTATATAAAAATGAAGTTAAGCTTTGTTGCCTTAAAAAACTTAGCATGTAACCTATTATGAATTAGCACTCAAATTATAATAAAATAAATATGTAGTTTTTCATATAAATTATTTTTTTATTTGAGGGATAAATTTTTAATTTAATAACATTAAAATTGTTTAATATTTTAGCACTATACAAATATTTTCCAAATAAAGAGGAACCAAATATTTTCCTAGGAAGCTTGACATTATATCCATTTGATTAAGATAATGATTGAGTGCACATCCACTTAAGCAAACTTTGATTGAAACTACTTTCATTGTCAACTTCAAAAAGTGGGTATTGAAAGTTTTTTAGAAATATATATTGCATCTTATTATATTATAATAGACTGTGACAATAATAATAATAATATAGACTGTAAAAATAATCGATTGCTAATTTTTTTAACTTTATAAACCCTTTTTAACAAATCACTATCTAAGCCACGTGGCTAGAGATTATTTCATTTACAAGAGTTAATTACCCTATGAAAAAATAATGGGCATTTAAATGCAATATGATTCGCTAGTTATCTCCTTTTTTGCATAGTCTTATTCTTTTGCTTTAATAATTTTTGACTTTTTATCTTTTCTAATTGAATACATAATTTAAAATTCATGAAATTTAACACAATTAATTAACGCTTTAATTTATGTTATTTTAAAATTAATATTTTTAATCTTTCAAATTTATTAATGATCAATGCTTTAATTCTTATAACATTATAAAAAATTTTACTAAATTTTAATTTATATAACACTTTTTATCTTTAAAATTTTTAAAATATAATATACTTAATATTTTAATTATTACAGTATTTATAATAATTGAAAAAAATAGAGATTAACATAAAATAAAAGTGACATCAATTAATAACAAGATGAAATAATTAAGATTAAAATAATTTGGATACGTGAAATGAAGATTTATAAATACTACAATTTAAAAAAACTGAATAAATTATAATAGATAAAACGAAGAAAAAAAATATAAATCTAAATTAATTAAGAGAAGAGTAATACAATATGATTTAAATATATTATAATTATCATAAAAAATTATTGGAAGTGAAAATAAAAAACAGATATAACTGATTACAATTAATTTTATGATTAATAATAAGTTAAATTGAGTTAATTATATTATACTATAAAATGTTTTAATTCTCAAAATTTATTTTTTTATTAAAATTAAATTATATACTAAAAATTACTAATTTTAAATTAATAAAAATTAAAGTGATTATTGTATCAAATCATAATAATTTACCCTTTCTAATTTCTCCATCTACCATTTTTTTTTTTTTTTTTTTGGTTCCCATTACTTAAGGAAAAGTGGGTCCTTCTATTCAACTTTCTTTTTGTTATTTTTAAGGTATTATGTTATAAATGTTCCTGTGGTTGAAACATGAAACTAATTAATAAAAGTTTGCAAATATTCCTCTTTTATGACAAAAGAAAGCCTTAGAGGCTTAGATTGAAATGTTGAGTGGTTGGGGAGACACAAAACCAACCTTATATTGAAATTTTTGTAAAGCATTACTATTTAAGAGAGACTTTGTATTAATATAAGGCATTGTTTGACCGTTTGGTATATACCTACTCTCACATGTCAATGCCATAGTTTTTGAAGTTTCTGTTTCTATTAATATTCCTAATTAATTAATTAATTAAATTTTAATTTCAAGTTGATTGGATTCACTTATATAATTTTTTTTTTAAAATAATTATTAAATAAGAAAGAAACATACTATTTATATTTACATAAAAATAAACTCCCATAAATATATTTTTATTTTAATCACACATAAATCCGCTTTTATATAATTTTTTTTTTCAGAAAAATTATTAAATAAGACAGAAACATATTATTTATGTTTACATAAAAATAAACTCGCATAAATATATTTTCATTTTAATCACACATGAATCCGCTTTTATATAAATATAAAGAGTATATTACCGTTTTATCAAATAATTTCTCTTTTCTCTATTCTAACTACATGTTTATAGTGTTGTGAAGATTAAACATTTATTATAAAAAAAAAATGAAATAAATAAAATATATTTCACCAAACAAATTGTTATAGCTAACGTATTTATATGTTTTACTCTTCTTACAAGTGTTGCTTAGTCAGTAAGAGCTGGGCTGGACTACAAAGAGAAGAAATTGGTTGAATGATAAGCTTTTAAAGTTTTGAATTGAATTTAGACCCTACCTTAAGTACTTTCTTTCAACTTGCCTAAACTATATAAATGTTGACCACTTCAAGTATCATATCAAGGAAGAGAATATTTCTTTCAATTGGGCCTTGTCTTTTTATCTTTAAGAACTGAGAAAGCAATAAAATTGCTTGTATCACTATATTTTCAAGCAATTTCTTGCTTCCAATAATATGATGCTTAGGAAAGAAAATTTTTACTAAGAAACTCTATTGCTAGAACTAATGGCGAAGAGATTACTTGATTTCCAATATATATATACCTGTTCACATACTGAATATGAGTTTAAAAATATAAAATTTATAAACATTTTTGACCTATAATTCTTTTTATAAATTGATACCTAGAGTTCGATTGCGAACATGTTTATTATATACTTCATCCGTCTTATAATAAATATTTTAATTTTTTTTTGATACGCCTCTATTTAATTATTTTATTTTCTAATTCAAATCATATTTTATCTTAATATTATAATAATATTTTTATTAAAAAATATTAAAAATAATAATAATAATTAAGAAATATTTGAATGTGAGAGTATCTGAATTGGAGAACAATTCAGATTTTTTATTTTATTTGATATCTCATTTTCTATTCCATATAATTTTATGTGTGTAAAATAAATAAATCTTAAAATAATAAATAAATTATAAATATTAAAAAAATAAAAAAAAAATTAATAATTATATATTTTATAATTAAAATATTTATTATGCGACGAATATATTAAAATTAAATTAAAAATTAATTTTTATTTGATTTGATTCCCCCCAAAGGTTTCAATTACAAATTACCTTTACAAATTACCTAACCTTTCATATTCCCTGACTATGCATGTTACTTTTAACCAAAATTATTGCTGTCACTATTATTCATTTCTTCCTTATTGGGATGTAGCCATGACCTAACCACTTCACCTGCAATTTCACTCTTTCCTTTTCTTGAATCTTTTTGGATGATTCTTAAGATATGGACCAATGATTTTAAACCAAATAAATTTCATGTTATATTGATAAAATTTTGTGAAATTGATATGAAAATTTATAAAAAGTATAAATGAAAATATATTTTATCTTATTAATTCAATTGGAAATATTTGAACTAATTTTTTTTGGATTTAGTAATAATTTACAAATAAATTCTAAATTAGTAAAGTTACAAAAATAATTGGAATAAAATAAGCTGACTTTGCAGATTAATTTTATATTTAATAGGTAGTTAGAATGCCAAATATGAATAGTGATTTATAAATGGATTTTATTAGTTAAATTCACCTGTAAATGAAATGAATTTTCTTATCTATTTTATGCAAGTGCATGAATTGTCAATGAAGAAATTAAAAACAAGAAAGGAACTCCTAGGCCTTGCTATATCACATGCATTGAAATTTCAACTAGCTAGTTGCTAATCAAGTTATTTGGCTGGCAGTTGGTTGTTATTAATTGTGAATGAAAAATTCCCTGTATCCAACTTAAAAATAATAATTAAACATTAAGTTGTTGACTTATTTAATCAATCAAACATGTGAATTATTTATATACATATATATATATATAATTAAAGAAAAATTAATAAATAAGATAAGAATTGACTTTTCTTGATGAATTCATATAAATATATCCGTTTCAATCACACATAAATTCATTCTAATCTGAATAGAAAAAGCATATTTAAATTCTAACTAATAATATATATCATCTTAATATTTGATTAAATAAGAGAAATCTAATTAGAAAATAATTAAACTAAATATACATATATATATATATATAATTTGATTTTAATTATAATTTAAATTTCAAAAAACATGAAGTTGCTTCTAATATCATTCAACTAAAAACTGGTGTTATAAAATGTTTTGTTTACGGGTCAAATATTGCACCCAAAATTGATAAACTCAAGTTGGAAATTTGAGGTCTATCCAATGTAAGCATCATCACTGTTAGTCTAAGAAAGTCAATTCCTGACCACTTTTAATTGTTGAGTTCAAAGATAAAATATTAGAATTTGGTTCTTTGACATGATGCGCTAAGGCGCAAATACTCAATTATTAAATTGCTAATTATTACATAAATAAACTATATGGTCATGAAAGGCTTTAATTATGGTCTTAATCTTAAGGAAGTTTTACAATTATTCATTTTTTGAAAAAGAACCATCAAAGAGAAAATGTATATTTAATTCAGTTAAGTTCTAATATGTTTTACTCTTAGAGTTTGTTTTAGCAACTTGAAATTAAAATTGAAGGATATAATTTCAATTTTATTATTTAACAATACATCTAAAATTAAAATTTTATACATAATTTTATGAAATTATAATATAATTAGAAAAATAATTTTATAATTTTTAACTTAATTTTTAAGAATTATAATTTTACAACTATCGATATCACATTCATTATCACCACCACCGATAACGATAGTGGTCCACCATCATTATCATTGTTGCTTTCATTATGGACAGTATCAATCACCACCACAGCCACCTCCAATGGCAATGGTTCACCACTATCAAAACTGACTATTGCCACTATCACTATTATTATTAACGTCGATCATCGTCATCATCGCTAGCATTGGCAACCGCCATCGTAGCCAAGCCACACTGATCACTTGTGCCAACCGTTATTTCTGCTATTGTTGTCGCTGCTATTACCACCGCCTCCATTAAACGGCATCCCACCACCAACATTAATTTTATGAAATTTCAATTTTAATTCTAATTTTTTTTATACAAATGTCAAAAATTACAATTTTAAGTGCTGCATAATAATTAATTAATAATTTTTGTTTTATAGCCTTACAAATTTAATTTAAAGTTAATTCTTTAAATTTTTTAATTTGAATTTATGTATTTAATTTTCAAATGCTTAAAACTCAAATGATGATATTTAAATTGTTAGAACTATCAATCATAATCAAAATGTTGTAAGCTCAAACATTCTCAAATTTAAAAAAAACTGAAACTTAAAAAAATGAGAGAAAAATAGAATTTATGTATAGTATTTGATTAAGTCTTGTACCTTTTTAGAATTTAAGAACCTATTTAAACTTATTAGTTAAGGGCATTTTAGAACAATTCACAATAATTAGGCAATATAGATTTTAATTATAAAGTATAGAAATAGACTTTCACAATTGAAAATTGATTATTTACACTAAATTTATAAATTTTTCTTATACACTAACCCTTTGTTTAATATAAATGAATTAAATAAAATTTTATAGAATTCATCTATAAATTCACAATTTTATGTTTGTTTCAAATTTAAATTCATTTAGAATTTTAAATAATTAAATTTGTGTAATTAGAAATAATTAAATAAAATCCTATCAAAATAGTTGATATTTTTAAATGAATTTTATAATTTTAAATTAATAAATTTTAAAAAATTAAAATATCCTTATTAACTTTAATATTTTACTCTTTAAATTTTAGTGGGTAAAAATATATCGGTTATAAATTTGACACTTTTGTTTCTTTAGAGTCATTTATTTTTATTTTTATTTTTTATCAATTTTTTTATTAGAGGTGAACTATGCTTATAATGTGAGATTTTTGTTTGACTCCACTTTTTTTTTTTAAAATAATTATATAATTTTTTTTTTTATCTTGACTCCCTTCATGTTTTATTTTTTCTTATTTTTTATTTTTATATATTTTGATTTATATCTTATAGTATTTTAATTTTTATTATATTTTTTTTACTTTGTACTTTATAATTACCTTTTCTTCAAATTCTTTCATAAATACAAAGTAATTAATAAATTTAATTATTTAGGATCAAAATTGTATTTTGTTTTTGAAAAAAAAGTATAGAAAAAGGTATTGTTGGTAAATATTAAATTGAATTTTAAATAATTATATTTTCATTAATGTAATATAAAATTTTTGAAAAAATAAATAAATAAATAATACACTTATAAGAGATATTTTTAATCAAGTGAAATATTAAAATAAATTTTAAAATTATACCAAATACAATATTCATTTCATTTGAAATAAATTTTATATTTATTATTTAATATACCAAATATGATAATTCATTTACAAATTAATTATATTTAAATTTTATTTACAAATGAAATGAATTTCTTGATAGAATTAAATTAAACATAACCTAAATTAATAAGTGACTGATATTTTAATTAATATAATTTATTTATTTATTTTTTATCAAATGCAAAGATATTAATATTTTTTTTATATATTATTATCTCTTTATATTAATGTATATATTTAATATGGATAAAAAATTTTCCATGCAATTTTGCTGATTTTTTACAAAGGAAATATGTGTTTTGTATGCACTTTTTATATACTAACGGAGCTAAAAGCCCAAGAAACAAACGGAAAGCAACAACAAGAAAAACACAACATTAAGTAACACAGACACGAGGCCATGCTGTGTCAAATCCTTCTTTTAACACTTCACAAACTATGAAATGAAATCACTTGTTTATATCCTTTGAAAGGTTTTGGGAAAATGTGAAAAATTCTCTCACTTTCTCTCCTTTATTAATAAATATATTTACAATTTTTTTTTCTTTGAATAGTTTCTTATATTTTCACTTATAATTTAAAATTAGAAATGATAATTTTGTGGTCTATTTGAATATTTTTTCAGATCGAATGAAACAGATAATATTTATTTTTTTATATTTTTAATAAATGAGAAGAATGAGTTTTTAAATTTTAACTTGAATCCAATTTAAGTTTGAGTTGTAATATAATTTATCTCGAATTCAATTCATTTATATATGTTATATATATTTTAATTTTTTATTATTATATTTATATTTAATTTATAATTATTTTTATGTGAAATATAAAATGTGATGTGAATATAAAAAAATTTAAATAAATATATACGTATAATAAAATAGTATTAAAATTATTTTTAAAAAAAATATATAAAATATAAAAAAAATTATAAGCAAATATTATATATTCCGTCTTAAAATGTGACGAGTCGAATTTAAATTTTATAAAATTTACTTTAAACCAGACCCATTACCATATTATTTAAAATGCATAACATATAACAACTATAATGAATATATTTGAGTTAAGCATGAGCCTTTTGTTCACTCTATTAATTTTTAAGTGTCCTTTATTATATGAATACCATTTTCACCTATAATTTTATGTTATCAATCAAATCAATAACATATTTTTTTTTCAAACATTTGAAATTTTGAACACAAATTATTAGGAATTTGAGCTCTTTTTGGATTTTGCACTATGAGATTAGCCTTCATATCAAAAGATTACTTTGGTAGATAAGGAAAATTTGTTTATTTATTTATTTTTATTGATCATATGAGATTTACATTCAAAAAGTAATTATTAAATATATAAGTTAAATGTAAAAGAGGTTTTTTTAGATTTGTTTAGGAATATATTTAATCTTGATTGACATGTAAATTAATCTATAAATATTTATAATTAAATAAAAAAGAAATTATAAATGAATTTAAAAATATCTAGATTTTCAATTATTTTATCTATTTATATCAATTTATATCAGTAAATTATTGAGTGCATCCGATATATAATATAATGTACTTTTATTTATATAATTATAAGACTTATTTTTTATAAATTCAAGCGAATATGAACTTTGTCTGATAATTTATACATTGATATTATAATTAATATTTTACTTATATATAATATCCCGAAAAAAAAAAATACCTTATATTCTCTTATGGTATAATTGAGATCCAATAATAAACTAAGTGGAAAATTTGTGATATAATTAGGTACGCATCGGGTGAGCAATATATGATTTTAATTAAAAAATTAAATTGAATTAATAAAATTTAATTATTTTGATAATAAAATATTTAATTTTTAATTTGATTAGATTTTAAAAAATTATAAATTTTTCAACTTTCAATTTGATTACTTTAAAATTGGTAATTAAAGTAATCCAAATAATTAAATTTATAATTTATTAAAATATAAATAATAATTTTTAGTAATAATATATTAATATAATAAATTCTGTTAAATAATATTTAATATTTTAATAATAATTTATTTTTATGTTAATAAATATTTAAATTATAAATTATAACTATAATTTTGATGTGGTCCCCACAGTCACCGAGAGAGTGGGATACAATTTCCGAAATGTCCTTTGTATCTGATATCCTGCGACCGACGTGTCGTTATCAAGAAAGGCTGCATTTCTTCGTTTCTGGTTAAGAGTCAGTACTAATGAGAGGACGAAACGTGGTGAAGCATCTCCAGCATGTGCGCTTGCAACTGCAACTACATGATATTTGTACTTTTTGCACTTATGGCCAAAGTTGACCTTATTCGGTCAAAATTTCCATATGTCTTCCACTTCTCTTTTTCTTTTTTTAAATTAAAACATTTTGATTTTAAGTATTAATGTTTTGTAATGGTGTTTAAAAATTTTCAAACTTTTATAAATATTTTTGATACATTTAATATAAAAAATATCAAATTTAATCTTTCTTTGCCATCAAAAAATTAAGAGTTTAAATTTTGATGTATTAAAAATTAGTATTTTTAATTTGATTAAATATGAATAACACATATAAAATAAAAAATTTAAAAAAAATAAATTATTTATTTTTGTGCTATATTTTTAGAATTTAAATTTAGATCAAGAAAATGAAAAATAAACTTATTTCATCTCACCAATAAGTCAAAAAATTTGCTAGCTTCAATATTTAAAAAAAAAAAAAAACTATAATGAATATAACTAGGGTTGTTTAGGACTCAAAGAAACCGAGTTATTCGGATTTTGGTTTAAATTCAATAAATCGAATGAAATCAATTTAAATTATTAAGTAAGATTAAATTAGTTTAAATTTCTCAAATAAAATAATATTATTTTAATATGATTTCTTTTCAACTGATCTGAGTTTATTGGATCATATCAAATTTCATTAAATATTTATTTACTTTTAAATAATAAGGTTAAATCTATTTAGAGAAAAATTTAATCCAACACCACCATAAATATAATTATAATAGGTTCTTAATCCATTTGGATTAACCCTTTTTGTTGACATAGTTAAGTAAACCTTTAGTCAAACCCCCTTTTAGCAAATAGATGGTACAAAAAACATGCAGTTTTTGGTGAGTTAAGGTTGTAATATATCACTTTCACCCATTTCTTAATTTGATTATTTATACTCTAATTATTAATAATAATAGTATAAAAAAAACATAAAGGTGTGAATCAATATGAATAATTAATTGATTTATGTCTCTTGTGAGTGTGAAAGGATAAAAAATAGTATATACTATAATAATCTATAATTATTTCATTATTTAAAAAAAAAAAATGAAATCAGAATGACAATTAAGGGAAACCTAGAGGTTGACCATTTTCCACATGGGCAAATATATGAAAGAAACTTCCCTAAAAAATATATATATATGAAAGAAACATAAATGGGCTTGTGTTTTTCCTCTTTATTTTGTATTGCATGCCTACATTATCAAATAATAATAATTTTTTTAAAATCATTTAATATCGAATAATTATATTAAACTTTAATTAAATTCATACTCGAGTCAGTGAATTCACAAGAAAAAAATTAAATAATAGTAATAATAATAATAATGTTGCATGTTTTATATTATAACATAAAGAAGTTTCTTATTTTTCACACATAGTTACTTCTTTTAGTAGAAAAATTTGGATTTTGAACTTCAAAATTTAATTTTATTGAGGGAAAAATAGAAAGAATTTAATTGCTTAAGAGCCCTTAAATTAACAGAAAAGGACTAATCTGCCCCTATTCTAATGACCTAATGAACAGAAATATTGAAGGCTAAATTGTCCTTAATCCATTATTATTACCTAATATAATACTATCCTCAACAACCTCTAATCACGGGTCTATTTCAAAATCAATCAAAGGAATTCTTGCTGTAATTAATTTATAATTATGGAAAATCAGAATATCATTAGCATTTAAAGACATAAATAATTACAAGATTCTGTTTGGATTTAACCCCTAATTTATCCCATTTGTTTAAAATTTTTTACAATCAGTTGACCATAATAGCCTATTATTATTATTATTATATCAGGCTAACCTTTTACCAAATTAATATTCAAAATTTAATTTTTTGTTTATATATTTAAAAAAATAATATAAATTTCACATAGAATGATCAGTTTCCATCTCACAAATTGAGACCCTTTAATCACCGTACATTTTTTTACATCAAAAGCACACCTATGTGATGGAACAATCATGTTGAATAGACAAATTTTTGTGGGGCACCACCTTAAAATATTCCACTTAAAATCTCTTTGATACTATTAAAGATTTGTGAAGAGGACCCACATTCTTAAAAATGAACGGTTCGGATTGGTAAGTCTGTTTACAAACTGTGCACATCATATCCACTTTATCATTTCTTAAAGAAGGTCTACCGGTTTCATATGGGGAGAGGAGGGAGAGAGAGAAAATGATTACCTTAAAAAATAAAAAATAAAGAAGTTGAGAGAGAGAGAGAGAGAGAGAGAGAGAGAGTCCATTATCATATATAAACCATAAACAGTGTGAGAAAAAGAAAAAGCTTTTTGTGTTCTGTTAAGGAGAAGGAAAAGGAAAAGCTAAAGACAAATACAGAGTGTAGAAAGAGAGAGTTTTTGTGTATTGTGTTGTGTGCGCTAAAAAATACTTATAGATTTCTGTTTTGTTGCGGGTTGAAACCTCTTTCACTCTCTTCTTCTGGCCATCACTATCATTGTACCATTGTACAGCTTTTTTTTACTTGCTTCCATTCTCTCTCTTTCTCTCTGTTCTCTGTTTCTTCTTTTTGATCCACTCCCATTGAATCTCTCTCTTTTTTGTTATCTGGGTTTTGTTAGAAAGGTTCAATAATATAAGTCTCAATTTCAAAATTTGGGAAAAATCTTCACTTTTTTGAAAAGTTTTTGTTTCTGGTTCTTGATCTCTGTTTCTTGTGTTCCCTGTTTTGTTTTCTTATCTGGGTGTTTTGAGTTGTTTGATTCACAATGACTGTTGAGGATAAAAGCAGTGGTCTAGTCAATGAAGATAAGTTTCCAGTTGGTATGCATATTCTAGCTGTTGATGATGACCCAATTTGCCTTAAAGTTTTAGAGAATCTGCTTCGGAAATGCCACTATCATGGTATATTTATGTTTTCTTCTATTATTGCCTTGTTTTTTTAATTTGGGTTTTCTTTGTTTCTCTGAAGTGGTTCGTTTGTTTTCCAATTCTATCTGTTTGATTTTAACCCAACTCTGTATGTGTTTGTTTTGGTGTGCGGCTTGTAGTATAATACTAAATTCTCTGCCTAGGTTCCCTGTTTTATTTGTTTGTATTTGTAATTCAACGCTTCTGTCGATTCAAGTTTCAATTTTGTGTCTTTTGATTGTTGGGTTTTCAATTCTTCTATTATTATTTGAAAATTTTCAATTTTAGTTTAATTTTGATAGTTTTTTTAGATTTATCTGGGTGTTGCTGGCAATTAGAATCTATTCTTCTCGTCACCCCTTGTTGTGTTTTTATGGGTTTTGTGGTGCAAGTGAAATTGATCTAATAATTATTATATATGGGTTTTGAGTTGTGACTATGTACATTTTCATTCTTTCGAGTTTGAGTTATTTTCTTACTAGTCATTAATGATTTTTGCAGTTACAACCACCAATCAAGCAATTACAGCTCTGAACATGCTCAGAGAGAACAGAAACAAGTATGACCTCGTCATTAGTGATGTTAACATGCCTGACATGGATGGCTTTAAGCTCCTCGAGCTTGTGGGGCTTGAAATGGACCTACCTGTCATCAGTAAGCTAGGACCCTCATTCTTTTTAATAGCAAAAGTTCGTAATTTATGATTATTGCTATAAAATAGTAAAGAATTTTAATTAAGAGTAGGTGATTTTTCTTGGGATTTCATGTAATGCCTGTTTTTGTTCAAAATTCAAGCGATTTATGTATCATGATTACACCATAGTTTTCAACTTAAACCAAATGGATTTTCTTTGAAATTGATGGATGGATTCGTTCTATATATAATTGTTGCCTATGGATTTTGTTACAGTGTTATCAGCACATAGTGATCGAGAGCTTGTGTATAAGGGGGTTACACATGGTGCTGTTGACTACTTGCTAAAGCCTGTGAGAATTGAGGAACTCAAGAACATATGGCAACATGTGATAAGGAGAAAAAAGTTACAACCCAAGGACCAAAACAGGTCTCCAAATCAAGAAAAGCCTTGTGATGGAGCAGGAGAAGGTGGACAAGGAGTGTCGTCAAGTGGTAGCGCAGATGAACATGGAAAAGTAAATCGGAAACGAAAGGACCAGGATGAAGAC
Source organism: Aleurites moluccanus (assembly GCA_948193065.1). Taxonomy (NCBI): domain Eukaryota; kingdom Viridiplantae; phylum Streptophyta; class Magnoliopsida; order Malpighiales; family Euphorbiaceae; genus Aleurites; species Aleurites moluccanus. Next base: position 28,854 of record CANXYC011819077.1, read on the forward strand.
GAGGATGAAGAGGGTGAAGATTTAAATGAGAATGAGGAGCCTGGGACTCAGAAGAAGCCTCGAGTTGTTTGGTCTGTGGAGTTGCACAGGAAATTTGTTGCGGCTGTTAATCAATTGGGTCTTGATAGTAAGTTCCTCTGCGTAAAAGTGATTTTTTTACATTTTTCTAACAGTAACACCATTCCCAGCTCATTTCTTTTATTTCTTAACTTCTACATGAATCAATTGCAGAGGCTGTTCCAAAGAAAATTCTTGACCTGATGAATGTTGAAGGGCTTACAAGGGAAAATGTGGCAAGCCATCTGCAGGTTCTAATTTTTTCCCATTTGCTTATTTCATTTCCCATAAAAATGTAGTAACATCATGCATATTATAATTAATTCTGGAATTAATAATTATTTGGCCCTGGAATCACATCAAATTTGGTTGTATCTGGAGTTAACCATGTGGTTTTCAGTATATTAAAAAATTTGCATGATCTTCAATCTGATTAGACGTGCCCGATGAATTATGATGTTCCATGATGTTCTGGAAGCTTATTGCTTACATTTTGTTACAGAAATATAGGCTTTACCTTAAAAGAATCAGTAATGTGGCATCCCAGCAAGCCAATATGGTAGCTGCTTTTGGGACTAAAGATTCCTCTTACTTGCGCATGGGGTCGCTGGATGGATTTGGAGACTTTCGTACTTTAAGTGGAGCTGGAAGGCTTTCAAGCACATCTATATCTTCATATCCTCCAGCGGGTATGCTCGGTAGATTAAACTCCCCTGCTGGTTTAACCTTACGGGGTATAGCTTCTTCTGGTCTTCTCCAGTCAGGTCATTCCCCAACTCTCAGTAATTCTGTTACTACTCTCGGGAAGGTTCAGTCAGCTCTTTTGCCTTCAAGCCAAGTTGTAAATTTGTTTCAAGGTGTTCCTTCATCAATGGAGCCCAACCAGCTGCAGGGAAAATCTAATACCCATATTGGAGAGTTTAATCGCAATGATAATACATCAGGCTTTACACTAGCTACTAGCTTTTCAGATACTAGAGTGAGTATTGGTGGCTTGAGCAATGCTGTTTCCAGTTCCTCAAGCAACCCCCTAATGCTACAAAACCCACAACAAAGGCAGAGTAGGGGAGCATTTGCAAATCAGTCTTCTCTTAGTGTGCCTTCATTGAATCAGGAATCTTTTGATGTTGGTGTTCATAGTTCTTCAAATTTTCTGGATCATAGTAGATGTAATGAAAACTGGAAGGGTGCAGTTCAGTTATCCAAATTTCCAGCAAATTCTTTGCCTTTGAGTGAACCATTCAGTCATGATCCATTATCTGCTAGTAACTTGAGGAACAATATGTTGTCCACCAGTTCTCAAATTGGTAATATCCCGAATGATTTTTCTTCTTCCAGTGTGCTTACAACTCCTTTGGATTCTAGAGTAGAAATGCAAGGGCAAACAGGCTTGATTGGTAATGTTGTTCACAATGTAAGTTACAATTCAAGGCAGCAGTGGGAAGAACAAAGTCAGGATTATCACCCCAACCTAAATAACTCATTCAACACCACGAACCCTCTGGTTTCAGGCAATGGTCTTGTGGGTTCATTGAGCCAGAGCATGGACCAAAGAAAAAAGTTCAATGCGTCTTTGATTGGCCAGTTGAACAATGTTACCCCATCTATTTTCCAGCATGCTGAAGTTGAAAAGTCTGTCTTGGACCTGAAAGTGAGGTCAAATGAGGACTATCTCTTGGAGCAAACGAAGTCCCCGAATGGTTTCACACAGAATAACTATGAGTCTTTGGATGATATAATGAATGCAATGATCAAACAGGTATGATCACATGTTCTGCTTTGCTTTTTCATTTATATTTTTGGAATGTGTTCCTAATTATAAGTTTAAATTGACTGTTGAGTATTAGATGGATTGAACAACAAAAATAGGAGTCCATATTTTAATGCTAAACCTAGATAAAGTAGAACTGTTTTTAGGACATAAAGCTTGCAGGAATCACACGTCTTGCGTTCTTTCAGGTCACATGCTAAATCCAATCTAATTCACTAAATTCTTCTGTCATTGCTTACTATCGAGTCTGTTCTAAAGTAAACCGGATAGGACTTATCATATGCATGCCACCTTAGTAATGTATGCCAGCTAGGGGTATTGTGAATGGTAATATCTAGATATGTTGACATGAAATTTATAACTGCTTCAATTTTATGTAAAAACTAAAATTTGTTAATAGTTGTCTTTAAATCTATTAATTAACATTTACTAATGACTTGCTTTGAGATTTTCATATCTGAATCCATGTAGCATTATTAAAATTTCTTAATGTAATATTGTAATTTATTTGTTATTTATACTTGTGAGTTTATTGGTAATATAATGCACACGAAGAAATGATTTAGGAAATTATCTTTGGATAAAAATGAGGAGCTCTTAAATAAGGCTTAAGATTTTCACTTTCCATGTAATGTAAGTATCAACAAACTGTACGTCTGATTGCTTTTAAAGAACAAAGTCCTTAATATCTGCTTTTGTTCACAATATGGTTATGTTGCATCTCATGTGATCAATGCTTTTTTCTGGCACTTAGTTCTTGATGCATTGTTTGTTAGATGAGTAAACTTTTTTTTTTTCAGATTGCTAGTTGGATTCCTTATATAATGAACAATGCATACTAAGAGCCAGCAAGAAGTATTGACTATGCAAGAAATACAACATAACCATATTGTGAAATAAAGTAGACATTAAGAAAGAAGTGCAGTAGTCAACAATTGCATTAACTTATGCTGCAATGTTGAGTTCATTTGTGTAAAACCATCTTTTATGCTCAAGGAGCAAAAGTAATAGATGAAAGATTAAGATTACTTCTGAACTTGTTAGGTTTAAAACAGACAGTAGAAATGAATAGGACCATTAATGGGATTGCACATTATTTAAACCAATCAAACAGAAAATTGAAGTGAAAAGATTTAATGTTGGAGCTGACATTTAGCACTATAGTTCCATTAACTACTATGTGTTAGTTTTCACCAGGAATAGCATTTTGGAAGTTAGCTGATAGTACCGTGTAATTGTTAAGCTTCAGGTTTCTGAAGGTCTTGACCAGAAATAAGAAAATGTTGATTTTGAATAAACAAAATTAAAGAATAAATCACACTGGAGTTCTCACTAAATTACTTGTTAAATAACACTGAAGAAACACTGGTCTTTTTTTTTTGGGTTAAGTTGTTTCCAACCGGGACTAAAACTCAAGACTTCATAACCCTAAATACAATTTTAGTACCACTAAGCTAAAGCTCATTGGTAAAGCTGGTCAGTCTTTCTTACTGCAGGAGTCTCTGTATGCTCTGTGCCATTAAGTTTACTTGATGGATAGTTCAGAAGTTATGATACCGAGGGCTTGGTTTGCAAGAAATGAAATATTTTGCTAGTGTTAAGTGCCTTATTTTGCAAGAGTTTTATGATTGATGATCAAATGCAAAATTATTCAGTATTCTTCGTAATTAATAAGGTAAATCGTGGTTAAAGTTCTTAATTAGATTACATGTCTCAAATGCATCTTCATACTTTTAATGCTGTTAATATTTTACTTGGATCCAACAGTAGAGTAGTTTCTTTCATTCCTGTTATACTCGTTTATTAAAAAAAAAAAAATCTAACTTGTTTGAACCTCTTGATCATTCTATGACATTTGTAACTGCATTTGAAGCAGGAGCAAAATGAAACAATGCTAATGGATGGCGAGTTCGAATTTGATACTTACTCCCTTGGGTCATGTATGTGAAACTTCTCTACAGCTAAGCATAGAGAAACAATGCTGCCAAATACCTAAATCCACACTCCTCTTCTGGAGGAATTTGTATCATTTTGTAATCTAATTTGCATTTTTTTTCCGTGTCCTAGTGTACTTTATTCTTCACTTTCTTTGTTATTCTCTGTTAATGTAGTTCATTGCTACTTCATATTGATAGCAGAATTCCTAGTTTCTCAATTCCTTCTTGATCTCCTTTTTTCCTATTGATAAATGGATTAAAATTCATAATCTTTCTTTAATTTCTGTTTCATGTGCCTCTATTAGATGGATATTTGGAATCCTCACTAGAAAGCTATTGTTGAAGATCTTGGCAATAAAAGATTGAACATAGTTTGAATACGAGAAAGAAATATGTGCACGTCTATCATGCATTTGATAATAAGGGGTGTGTAATCATAAAGGGTAATTATTCAAACTCTATCTGATTTAATGATTGAAAACTGGCCACTGATGTCTTAATCTAGTTGTTTAGTGCATAACGTTGGTTTAATTTTCACCAATATGGATTATTAACAGTGATTTAATATTTTATTTTACAAATATATTTAGACATTGCTTAGTTGGTTGTTAAGTTCAACTGAAACTTGAGTTGTTGGTATTCTATCAATCAAAACTTATAACGACATAACTGTAAAAGAATTAGTGGCAGTGGCAGTTAGTCCAATCTGAAATATAGCAAGCATAGGTCATAACAACTTTTATTTTCTAAAATTAGGAACTTATTTTTTACTCTATAACATAAACACAAATTAGAGAAAAAAGGAAGAAAAACACTAAGGTCATGTTTGGATTGGTGAAATTTGGATGAGGGATTTCAGAAAATTCATGGATTCTGTCAAAATGATTAGTAAAAAAGCAATTAAAATTGTCATCCACCACAATCTCTCATTTCGAGAGCTTTTGAAATTTAAAAAAAAAAAGTGTGATTTTGAAAAATCTCTCATTTAATGAATGAAAGATTTTATTGATTTTTTTTAATTATAAAAATAATATTAAAATTTATAAATTTTATTTTTATCCCAATTAAATTAAATTTTATAAATCCATAAAATATAAAATCTAAATTTTTAATTTTATGAATCTTAATAAATTTTATGGATTTCAAAATCCTCATCGTAGACTAAACTCCTTTGGTAAGATATTGAGGTTTCCATTATGGATTATTCTAACAAGTGGTTTCTAAATCTTTTGAAATTATTATCTTCATTTATGATTATAATTTTTTTCTTGAAACCTTATGATTTTGAAAATAAAAAAAATAAGTATGCAAAAATTAATACCTTGCCAGCCTTATTTGCTGAAACCCAAAATGGCACCAGCAACATGCTGCCTGCCTCTGAAAGAAATGGTGGCAAAAGAAGCTCAGTGCTTGTGTGGTGTCATAACAAATCCTGGGATCTTGAAATCTTTCCATATCATTTAGCGGGAACCACGGCAGATATTTAGCTTAATTACCAAAGAAATTCTGAACTTTTATATATATATATATATTTTTCAATTCTTTCATTCATTTTAATATTCAGCAATTTCTAGCTATTATAACTTACTAATTTATTACCATATTATCACCATCTTAAATTTAAATTGATCAAAATCTATTTGTATTTGCTGGCATATTAGGCTAGTATATTATGAAAAAAAATTTCAATTAGACTTTCCTCTAAAACCATATTGATAGAGGAAAAAACAAATCTCAATTTTTTTTTCTATTCTCAAATACTCAATTACAGAATTAAAATTGAATTTGAAAATCTTAATTTTAATTCTAATTCTAGTGTTGAAATTGTAATTATAACATTTGTATTATATAAAAAATTAGAATTGAAATTGACTAAAAATTGATGATTGGCTGGCTGGAGCTGATGGTGGTGGGTGATAGAAAATCCACAATGATAAAGTATCGGTACCCGTGGTGATGGCGGTGACGGTAATGGGTGGGATAGCGGTGGAATTATAGTGACCAGGGTGAAATTATAATTATTATGAGTTGAAAATGAAATTATAAAATTACTTTTTTAATTATATTACAATACTAAGAAATTATGGGTAGAATTCTAATTTTAATTCTTTTAATACTATTAAATACTAGAATTAAATTAAGTCATTCAATTCTAATTTCAATTTCAGACTTCCCAAAAAAATTTAGACTAGAAATTTTCTTTCATGAGCAAATTTCACTCTTCATACAATTTTGAAGTAATAGATTGAATTTGAATTTGACGATCTGATTTCAAAAACGACGTTCTGTTTTGGTTTTTACATGCTAATTTTATGAATATTATGGAAAAGAGAAAGCTAATACATGCTATTACAATATATATACATATCTCTTTCATCATAGCAACCTACATGGAGTTTCAACAATGGTCTCAAGAGCAGGCTTCCATGATCTTTGCTTGGAGTAGCTCTCCACAAGCTTTGGTTGACTACTACAAGTAATTGGAGTATTCTCCATTGTCTTCAACTCTGATGGGAATATACAAAATTCACTAAAAACTGGAAAAATCTTACTAAAATTATTAAACTTAAAGGCTTTGTTAGGTTTACAAGTGAGAGACGTCATTTCCTCTTGTGTTAAGACTGAGTAGAGCAAATCCATGGGAAGAAGAAAGTAGAGTTGGCGTTTCTCTAGCTCTTCATCAGCTGATAAACCTTGAATTCTTTGCCCAACTTTGAGACTTAAGGATTCACATACAAATTGTCCTGGATTCTCTACCATTAACTCACCTGCCTTTATTGGTTTTGTAAACATTTGAAATGTTCCATCAGAGAGCAAGACTTTGATTACTCCATTGCTCGAGATTATTGAAGGAGCACAAGAAGTTGCATTACCCATGAGAGAGAGAGAGAAAGAGAAAGAGGGTATAGTATCTATTGATCTCTTAACACATAATTGATGATGATGGAATATGAGTTTGTGGGAATTGAGTCATTTTGATCATATAACTTGAATGGATAGAGCTTTTAGTTTGTGGAATATGAGAGCTTTTAGTTTAATGGTATTGGTGTTATCTTCAGAACATTCAAGCTCCAATTGAATCAAATTATGAAAACAAATATATACATATATAACTTGAATATGTGGTATTGGTAGTTAAGAACAAGACAAAAGAGGGTCCAATGGCTATGGCTAGGCAAGTTGTCTTGACTCTTAATATTCAATTGATATTATACAATTAGGTACAAGGATTCTCAAAAGGGTGAAAGAGGACAAAGTAGCTATCAGTCAAGATTATAATTAGGCAGATATCAATCAAGAATATTAGTTAAGATTATAATTAGGCAGATATCAATCAAGATTATATTTAGGCAGTTATTATTGAGATTTGCCTTTATTGGCTGCTTCCAATTTAGCTCCTCA
>CANXYC011819127.1:0-16299 GCA_948193065.1 Aleurites moluccanus
TGTGGAAAGATTGAATGGTATAAGTGATTTGAAAGCATACTTGAGAATTTGTGTATGTTGGGTATGGAATATTGAGCTAAGTGTTTGGAAGTTCATAACTTAGCATTTTAATAATGAATATGTGTAATGTGAATGATATGTGATGATAGAAATGCATTTGATGCATAAAAGATATGAAAAGTGTTAAAAGAGTGATATAGGGCCTTTGATGTGCATGAGATGTAATATGTGTGTTTATGTATGTTGTTAAGTGTTAATATGCTTGACTATGGTATGATATGAGTTTTGATATGATTTATAGTGGGTATAAGTCTTATAAGACCAATTTAGTTGTTATAGGAGAATCGTCCCAAACTAGGGCTGCGGACGGGGAATCACGGGCTGACTAGGCCTGGTTGAATAACATTTGAAAATTTTTTATAGAGGTGAGTCTATATATATGATTGATGCATTATTCATTCATAAGTCATGCATTTATGCATATGAAATGATATCCTTGCTTGAAAACCATTAATGATCCACATTTGGGCAGATTTGCCAATTTGACCTAAAACAAAGCTACCGAAATGTCTATAATTGGCACAAACTTTGAATTGCTATAAAAGTTATTCTAAAAGGCTTTTTAACATGAAATCAAGTCTAATTGCCTATTATATATATGTATTTGTTATTGGTATAAAGAAAATGTCATGTTAATATTGATTTCAAGGCAAACCAGAAAGTGCCTGAAAAATGAAAAACGGATCCGTAATTTGGGAGCTAGTTGCGGCAGCACAATTTGGGCCTGCCGGATAAATTTTTGACATGACCCAAATTTGTTATATTATTGATTATGGATATATTTATGATATTTCCACAGTCATATGAGATATAATTATGCTATATTCATTGTTATATGATACTTATTTGATATGTTTATGCTATATGAGACATCTACATATAATATGTTATAACAGGACTATTTCGATGGTGTAGAAACAAACCATCAGTTGTGTACACAGATATATGTTATGACCTCTGCTAGGGAGGGGTGAAATTCCTTATGCCATGATATGGTTGATTGGAAATGGTTGATTGGGGGAAAGTGAGATGAAGAGAAGTAACAGTTCAGTATGATATGATTCAATATGACATGTTACAGGCTCCTATTATATTATATGCATTATGGTTCATGATATGTATTTCATCATGTTATCACCAGTATTCTTGTTTATAGATCATTAATGGATAGATGTAATTGTTCATGAATAATATTGCATACTTATAAATATATTGACTCACTGAGTATAATGTTATACTCATCTTTTCAGTGGTTATTTGTTTTCAGGACCTCAGTGAGGCAGACATCCATTGGCTACCTTATTTTTAGCTTTGGATCACAGATGTATGTATTTGAGGTCACTCCTGTGTATAGAGATTTCTTGGTATATAATGTATAGAGGGTTTGGATTGACTTAAGTAAAATGTCAATATGATCATATGATAACCAGATATAATGTGATTATGCTAATAATATACATATATATGATATGAGAACTTATTATGATATATATATGATATGTGTTATGAATGCAAATATTGAAGTGCATATTGAGTTGTGATTGATTACTGGAGGATAAAAGGGGATATATGTTATATTGGGAGTGCAAATTTCTATATATTACGGATAGCTTAAGTCAGAGTTACAAAGGAAACTCTGTCAGTTTTTCTGTATGCATGTTATGATGATTTTTAAAAAAAATTATTACCTAAAATGTATCATAAGTTAAATAATGATTGTAAAAGTTAAGTTAAAGTAAAATCATGGATTTTTCGAGATACTGGTCGCCTTAACATTATCCGTACCCTAGAACCATCATGGTTTAAAATTAGGCCGTGACAAAGGTCAATAGAGAAAAATGAGGTTTCATGTAGACAAAATGGAATAAAGGATAAATACGTAATCTGCAAATCTCAATTGAATCTAATTTCTATTATTCATCAATTTTTCTGCTTATATATCATATATATAAATTTGATATTCAAATTTAAAAGACACATAAAATTTGATTTTTTTTTTATCATTAAGCTATGTATATCATTTGTCCTAATACTTTATAAATGGAGTTCAAAATAGTGGTGCAATAGATTCATGATTCTAAGTGGAAGAAATCAACCAACAGAATTGTTTTTAAATTTAAAATGGCTATTGAGCTAATAACTTAGTAATTTAGCATTATCTTATAATATAAGAAATAAATCAAATGAAGAGTTTATATACTATTTCGTTACATAATAAACATCTTAATTTTTTTTAATATACTTTAATTTAATTATCTTATTTTTTAATTCAAACTATATTTTATCTTAAATTTATAATAATATTTTTATTAAAAAATTAATTAAGAAATATAGAATGTGAGGAAAATAAAAAGATGGAGGGAGATTAAGAGGGGTGTATTGATTCATGAGAATTAATGATTTTTATATACTTTTTGAAGTGAATGGCTTTTATAGAGTTTTATGAATTTTTATTAATTTTTGTAAAATTCATGATTTTATTAATAATTTTTACAGACTTTTAATTTATAGATTTAAATAGACTTTTATAAATTTTGATTAATTTGTAATAGTTACTTTAATATTTACATAAAATGAAGATTTTGTATTTGGGTTCATATTAATAGTAGATTATTACTCTTAATAATAATATTTTTTCAAAAAAATAAAAATAAAAAAATAATATTGTCAATATAAAATTAATTAATCTTACATAAAGAAATAAAATAAAAAAAATCTTAATTTTTCATATTAAATAACTTATTAATTAACTAATATTTATTTTTAATATTTTTAAATTTTGAAAAATATATTAAATTTTAAAAAATTTATAAAAAAATAAAAAAAAAATAATAAGTATAGGGAGAGTTTCAACTTTCTCTGTATATGTTATAACTATATATACTAGTTCGTAAAAATATATTTTGTACAATTTATTATTAATTTTTTTTTTATTAATTTTTATATTTTATAAAAAGATAAAAATATATAAATATTATTCTAAAAAAAACTATATTAATATAAAATTATTATATATTTTATTATTATTATTATTATTATTATTATGTGATTTCACCTTTAATATTTTTATTTTTAAACTTATATACTAATATAAAAATTTAAATTATCGATTATAATATATTCAATAAAAGAACTGTTAGAGCACTGTCTGTTTTACGGTAAATTTTTTTTTTTTTTAAAAAGCCTGTTCCAACGGAGTAGCTTTTCATTCTGTTCCCATCTGTCCATTCTCTCTCTCTCTCTAGCTCTCTTTCAGAGAGCAACAAATAGCCATGGCTAAAAAGAGCAGTAGACTTGGTCAAGATTATCAAAGGCAAACATTTAAACAAAAAGGATAATAATTGCCCAAAAATTGCTAATGCTTTCGCTTCTTGTGCGCCTCACACACTTTCTCTCTCTCTCCCTCACTATTTGTATCCTCTCCGAAATTTCCCATTATCCCTGCGGAGGTATTCTCTCTATGTCTCTCAATCTTCCGTTGTTGTTTATGTATTTTTCTCAATAGTCATAATTTATTAGCATGTACAATGTGTATTAATTTGTGTATTTGCAGGCATTGGGCTAAGGGCTCTAACTGTGGCATCCTGATATGAGTGCTTGATTTTAATTTTTTGCTGCACTTTTTCCGGGTCACCCATCATAACCCACCACTAATTTTTAACACTTTCCTCCAGATGGCTGACACTGAACCTTTATCTCCCACATCAGGTTTTATTTCTTTTCTTTTTTTCATTTATTTGGGTAGTTTTCAATTTTGTTATTTTATTAATGTGCTTCATGTTTTCTTTTTGTATTTTGCATTTATTTTTGTTTTCAAAATTGATTTTTTACATGGGTAGTTTCCAAATTTTGTTGTTTGATTAATTTGCTTCAGTTTTTTTTTTTTTAATTATTTCTATGTGTTTTTATATGTGAGTTTATACATGTGTAGTTTTCAAATTTTGTTATTTGATTAATTTGTTTCAGGTTTTCTTTCTTAATTTCTTTTCGTTTGTACGCGATTTTATACATGGGTAGTTTTCACTGTTTGATTAATTTGCTTCATATTTTCTTTCTTAATATATTTCCACTTATATGTGTTTTTATTGGTGATTTTATTAAATAGGTAGTTTTCAAATTTTGTTGTTTTGATTTCTTCTGTTTACAGTACCACCAGATACGGAAACTGTTGGGGATGAGAAGAAGACAAGGATTGAGTCCTTGAAAATTAAAGCCATCAATGCCTCCAATAAATTCAGAAACTCTTTGACAAGAAAGTGTAGGAGAAGTAGTAAAGTGATGTCCTTGGAAATTGAAGATGTCCATGATGTTGAGGAGATGAAGGTGGTTGATGCTTTCCGCCAAGTAATTATTTTAGAGGAACTCTTACCCTCAAGACATGATGATTATCATGTGATGCTCAGGTTTCTTCCCTTACTTTGTATCTTCTGTTTTAATGGGTTTTTCAGAATCTACGTCCTTGTTAAACGAGTGTACCTAGTGCAAGAGCCACCTTACTTTTGTGCAGGTCAGGGGAGGCTCATATACCATAAGCAGCCTTCCCTTTATATTTTTTTAGTAAAGACCAGCCATAATGTTGCGCCAGCCAAGGCTTGAACCTGTGGCCATCAGTTCAAAAAGGAGCAACCTTATACTGTTGTGCCAAGGCTGGAGCTCAGCTACTTCCTTGATCATATGCTTAATTTATAATTATGTGATGCTTATGATTAATTAAACCCATGAACTTATTACTTTCCCCATTGCATAGATTCTTGAGAGCCCGGAAATATGATATTGAGAAAACAAAGCAAATGTGGTCTGAAATGCTCCAATGGAGGAAGGAATTTGGTGCTGACACAATAATGGAGGTAGCGATCTTGGGAATGGATGGTTTGGAGTTTAGGTTTCTATCATTTATTTGATTTTATAAAATTTTATTTTCATAATTTTCATAATTTGTTCTTGTTTTTTCCCTTTTCTTGAAGGATTTTGAATTCAATGAACTCAATGAAGTCATGCAATACTATCCCCAGGGACATCATGGTGTGGATAAGGATGGAAGACCTGTTTACATTGAGAGACTAGGCCTAGTAGATCCTACAAAGCTAATGCAAGTCACAACCATGGACCGATATGTAAAATACCATGTGCAGGAATTTGAGAGAACTTTTGCTATTAAATTTCCAGCTTGTTCAATTTCAGTGAAGAAGCAAATTGATCAAAGCACAACCATCTTGGATGTGCAAGGAGTTGTATGTTAGAATTATAAAACCTGATTTCAGTTATTAAATAATAGCTATAATCTCTTATAGTAATGTAATTAAGATGTTAATTATCGTTGCTTTCAAATGAGCTTTTAAAGGATCAACAATCCAAAATGATACTAGGTACTAAAAGTTCTTTACCATGTTCTGCAACCAGAGTGTAACTGTTAAGTATCACAGGGCCTCAAGAATTTTAACAAAGCTGCAAGGGATCTTATCACTCGTCTTCAAAAGATTGACGGTGACAATTATCCTGAGGTACTAATTAACAAATTTTTGTTTTGTTTTTCTTAATTTGTTGCTGTTTTTACGGTAATGAAATGATTATGATTCATTTCAATTGTTGCTTCTTTACAGACCTTGAACCGCATGTTCATTATCAATGCTGGTTCTGGATTCAGAATGTTGTGGAACACTATTAAGTCCTTCCTTGATCCTAAGACCACTGCAAAGATCCATGTGAGTGTATGCATTCTGATATGGGATGAGTAGAATTTATCTAAGCCAAATGACTGATTAAGGAGGGAAATTATTGACCAGGTTCTTGGCAATAAGTATCAGAGCAAGTTACTTGAGATAATTGATACGAGGTATATAAAGTTCTAGTCGTCTTCTAAGCAGTTGTTTTTTTCATGTTGGTTTGTTGTTCTACTTACGAAGAGACAATTGCCTTATTTTTTCCTTTCTTGGCTTGCCTTTGTACTAGTGAGTTACCAGAGTTTTTGGGAGGTTCCTGCACTTGTGCTGATCAAGGAGGCTGCATGCGTTCAGATAAGGGCCCTTGGAAAGACCAAGAGATTTTGAAGGTGATCTTCAATTAATTTCAGTCATCATCTTAATTGTTTTCTTAGTGAATTAGCTATCTTACTTGTTTCATTGCCTTGCAGATGGTCCAAAATGGTGACCATAAATGTATGAATACATGTGAGTCTCAGAATGCTGATGAGAAGACAATTTCTGAGGATGATGCAGTAATAGTAGTGTCCTCAAAGGTCTTGACTAAATTGTTTGCCTTAGTTTAATGGCTTTATTTTGCCACTTCTTGTTAACTACCAGCTTACTTCATATTGTATCGTACCCAGAGACACGAGTCTTTCAAGGTGGGGAATATAGAAGTTCCAAGGGAACTAGAGTATGCACAAGTTGCTCCTCTCCTTGCACAAGTAAGTTGAGCAGTCTTCCTGCAAATCTTGTAAACTATCGAAATTATAGTAAGTTTTTAATTTTGGATTTAGCTACTATGTAAAAAATGAAAGTTCAATCAGTTAAATAGTGTTATTATATAATTTTAACAATCCTTGCATTAAATAATGTCCCAAAGGATTTAAGCAATTCAAATTCATTTAGTGGCACGATAAGTTATTCTAGTTGAATAAATGTATAAATGTTCCCTCCCTCTAATATGTGGAGCACCAGTTCTAGTGACATATTTTTGTCTTCAAATCTTTATTTCATGAAAGTGAACCCTGCAGGTTTCTTCAAAGTTTAAGGACTACGGCCCTATAATTGAAAAGACTGTTGATATGACTTGGAAAAAATTAGGGGACGACGATAAACTTGCTATTACTAAAGGTAACACTGTCAACTACTAGTCATTTTTTTGGCTTGTGTTCTACCTTTCTCTTTCACATGACTTCCCTTCACTCACAAATTTTCTGTTCTGTGCTTGCAGCTGCACAATGTTACACCAATTTTAGTGGGTGCAAGGGTCCTGAAGGTTTGGGCTCACCCATTTTTACTGGTGTAATGACTTTTGTTATGGGCCTTGTCACCATGATTAAAGTCACACGTAACATGCCCAAGAAGCTGACCAATGCTACCATCTATTCAAGTCCTGTCTATTGCGACGATATGGAGATTAAAGGCCAGGCACACAGGGCACTTGAACCAGCTATCTCTAATGCAGATTTCATGACTGTCATTAAGCGCATGGCTGAATTGGAAGAAAAGGTGAGTGTTCTGAGTATGAAACCTCCAGCTATCTCTCCTGAGAAAGACGAAATGTTGAATGCTGCTATGAGCCGAGTTGATACCTTGGAGCGAGAGCTTATGGCAACCAAGAAGGTAATTTCTGGTGTACTTAGTTGATAGTGGTGCAAAACAGATGTATAAAATGTGAAAAAAATGTTCTGAATCCCTTCATTTAGCGCTTCCTTGTGCAGGCTCTAGAGGATTCACTTTCTCGGCAGGAGGAGCTCATAGCTTATATTGAGAAAAAGAAGAAAAAGAAGAAGCTGGTTTATGTATGCTTCAAATCTCATAACATTCTCAAAATTTACGTTCTCTGAAACTAGAATTTAACGAACTATATATCTCATTTGCAATATTCCTTGCCTTATGTTGCAGTTCAACTGGTAAATGAAGAAGGGCTGGAATCCTGAAGTTGCTCAGAAAACTATTGGTGTGCTGATTTTTATGTTTTTCCAAGGCCACCTAGATGCATATTCTATTTCTTGTTTAAGTATTCATGTAGGAAAAAAAATAGAAACAAGAGGTTTTGTCCTGATGTACAAACTATATATATATATTATATGTATATTTTCTTCTGTATCTGCGTTAAAAATTGAACTGGCATCTTATAGATCTAATTCAAATTGTCAGTAAAAATTGTCTGAGCATCTGTTATAAACTTGTACAATTTTTTCTCAGTAAAAATGTCTCTGATCAAGTTTCTATTTCTTATTTACGATCTTGAAGACTTGAACCATTGGATTTTTAAGAAACGTGATAATAATAGAGCATATTTTTCTCAAGAAAATGGATAAATTCATCACCTGAAAATTATTAATATTTCACATATAGAATTTTGTTTCTAATACAGCCTTGAGCCTAGTTTGAAGTCTTGAACCTAAATTCACCATTATTATTATTTTTTTTCTTATATACAATCTGCTTATAGCCGATCTCAAACTTAATTGAGTTGAGTATATATACAATATGCTTATGTTGAATCTCCAAATTCCAGCATTGTAACTATTGAAGAATCTGTTATATGTATGTGTATAGGAAGGAGGAGGGTCGTATGATATAGCATGCTTTACAAATTGTCCCCAAAAGAAAAGAAAAATTAAAAAATAAATAAATAAAAAGTTTTATTTTAATTGATAATAAATAATTTTTTTTATATAGATGATTTATAATAAATAAAATAAAATAAAATCGCAACAAGTCCGGATTAAAATCTAATTATCTAAAAATTCATGTTTCGAATTTTTAAAAAAAAAATATTATAAATTGATCAGCTTCAGAATTATGATATTACTGTCTCCATGAAGGGACATCAGTCCAAGAACAATGCCATGCAATAGTGTTATACAAAATCCTCTCAAATAATAATACAAATATACAATTGCTCTCTCCACAGTCCAACTCCACACCAAGAATTAATCATATTGGAAAATTAAGAAGAGAAGGTCTGGCATGAAAAATAAGAGCTTGTCAAATTAGTAAAGGTGACTGCATGGAAGAAATGAAATCAAAAAATTAATTTTGAATGAAATGAAAAAAAATTTCTATATAAAATATTATATTTAAGTAGATCGAGAAAATTTTTTTATAAATTAATGAGATTTTTTTTTTTTTTTCTAAAATGATTTAGACTTACTTCAACCCTATATAGCTTCGTCCACAACCCATGATGGCTAGGAGCAGGCAATTCATCCTTGGCTATATAACAAGATTAGTATTTTCTTATTAAACCTCTCTTCTTCTTTGATTGTTTCATGCTCAAGTGGCGATGTCTATATTACTATGTTTTGACATCTCTATTTATAGCATAAGAAAGAATAAAATAAATTTTCCATCTAGACTCCGATTTTACCTTTCTCGGCTCTCCCCATTTGGGCATGATCAATTTTTCTCATCCCTACATGACCTTTTACTTCTCAAATAGCTGCCCCAAAATATGGAATATATTCTCTTTTTCATTGATCAATCCAACAGTACTGCACACCCCTTGTCCATTGCCAAGGCAACTTGGCTTTGAGATCAACATTGAAATATTGAGAATTTAAGGGTCTTCTTTTCTATATATGTATTTAGTTAATTTGATAAAGATACACTAAAAAAATATGTGAAAAGTAATTTATCATAAATTAAATAAATAAATTATAGTATATGCTAATCATTCATATCAAAATTTTTAAGTAATATATATAAAAAATATTATAAATTTATAATTATTTAAATATAAATATTTATACAAGTAATAGTATAAATATCATATATTATAAATTTATAATTGTATAAATATAAAAATATGTATATATAATTATATAAATATATATAAATTAGTTAATCGATTCGAAAATTTAACACCAATTCATATATAATTTGATTTGATTTAATTAATCGGTTCAGAAATTTCACACTAATTCAGATATAATTTGATTTAATTCGATTCGATTCGATTCAATTATTTTTTCGAGTTTCAAAAAATTTTTTTCTCCACTATTTTTTAGTCCAAATATTCGAATCGAGTCAAGATCATGAGTCTTATGTTCACCCCTATATATATATATATATATATATACTTCTAATTTTAACTCTATTTAGTTTGGTTCTAACAATCAACAATAAGTAATTAGTGGTTAATTATTAGTGATCAAGCTTTATAGTGGTTAATTGTGAACAATTAAAAGTGATTTTAAAATTATGATAAATTGAACCTAAAATGGGGTTCAACTTCTATATATCCATTATTGAGTTTGAATTCATGTATGTAACATTTGATTTTCCAGTTTCGTTTGCCTTTTAATTTGTAATTTTGACTCAAGACTTATATTTGTAAAATTTGATTTGCGTTCAGCTTTGTAACTCTAATAACAAGTTACCGAAATCCATTAATAGGTTGTTTAGATATGATCATGGATGTTTTTTTCTTTTTCATTTTTTTTAAATTAAGAGTATTTTCAATTTAATCGATACATGTATCAAATATTAAATTTTTTTACAATTAAATATAAAAGTACATTTCACACACCATGTATTTAAAAATTATTATTTTTAATTATTCATCTCAATAATCAAATTATAGATAATAAAATGAAAAATCACTTATTTTACTTATTGATGTCCCTAGAGTTGATGGGAGCATAAGCTATCATTTGAAATATTCAGATGGGTTAACTGTACACTTTAATTTGGTTTTATAAAAATAGGGCAAATCCTGAAGGTTGCTGTAGTCTAGTGGTTAGAGCTATACGTTATGGCTAGTCAATTTTTTACTTTTCAAAATTGTTATTTATTGGGCTATCTCATGGAGTTTGGACTTTTGGGCCCATCTAACTACTGATTAGTGGTAAGTACAAAATAAAAGAAAATATCATGTGTTTGGACTCTTTATAATGGTGATTGCTTTTCTTTTACCAAAGAAGTATTATTCTACTCTTCCGGCTACTATCGTTTTAATTAATACTTGTATTTTTATTTTTTTTAAAAATTAATTAATTATTTTTTTTATTTTAATTCTATTATTCTATTTAATTCTTTCATATAATTTTTATTTTTTATTAAAAAATTATCAAAAAAAATATATAATAAAATATCAAAATATTCCTATTCCTTCATTACTCAAATTTTCACAAAATTTTTTATTTAAATAATTAAAAAAATTAAAATCGTATATTTCATTAAAATTATATATAATTAATTTAAGTTGTGAAAAATTATATTATACTTCAATTTATCTGAAAAGAATATATGAAGAATCTAACAAATTTTAAAATTTAATAAAAATTTAACAATTTTTTATAGAAAATTATAAAACAAACTTAAATTCTATATTATAATTTATAAGATTTTTATATAATAATAAAAATAATAAAATCTATTATAATAAAATATTTATGCAATAATAATAATAATAATAATAATAATAACTTTATCAGTTTAATTTAATAAGTTATGTATATATGAACATAATCACTTAAATAATAATAAAATTAGATTCAAATTTATGTTTTAATTAAAATATAATTACTAATTTCATAAAATAAAAAAAAAACATATACCAAATTATTTGATTGGGTCAATCACTTTTTGGCTTTGATTTTTTTTTTTTTTTTTGCTCCTTTTCACCAATTTTTGTTTATTACTATTAATTAATATTTTTATATTTTATTATTACCATCACAAAAATTACTTTCGCGCGAGCGCATGAACAAGAACCCTCCTAGAAACATCTTTTTTTCTTTTTTTAAAATGCTTTTGAAACCCGCTGGAATTTTTCTCTCTTTTGTTTTTTAAACAAACATATAAAAATATTTTATAGTCTTCCGATGGGTATTTTCTGGTCTATGAATTCCATAATCAATACCCACAGAAATCTCCTCCTTCTTATCCTCATCTCTGTTTCTTATATTTTTTGAGATCATCTTCTCCTCTCTCCCCTCTCCTTACAGATAAGCCTATAATTTGTTTTTCCAAAACAAAACTTCGATTCTCATATACACACACATACCTACCCACTCTCATCTATTTTTCCTCAAGATCTGCGTTTCTTTCTGTCTTTGCTTTCTCTAGCTAATATGCATGCTTGTGTTTTGAATTTTTGATGCTTAATTTCTTGTTCTTGATTCCTGAGACTCATGTCTCCTGTACTAAGTGAAATCCTTCTCTCTGGTTTTATGATAAACTCTACTCTTCGCCGCAGAACTCATCTTGTTCAATCTTTCTCTGTTCTTTTCCTTTACTGGTTCTATGTTTTTTCATGAACTCTCAGCCCCTTTAAACCCCATAAACAAATTCTTCTATTTCATCTTCAAATAATCAATTTATTGATCCTCTGTTTTCCCTTTTAATAATAAAGCATAAAACCGAGTTTTATCCTTCTGAGTTCTGATTAATCTTCAAATATATAATCAATTTCTGGGTCCTCTGCATTTCCTTTTCGGATTAAGCTAAAAAACAGTTGCAATTTTCTATTAATATTGTTGTTATTTGCTGAAATTTATTAATTATTGGTTTATTGCCATTGCTGTTTTGTTAATTATGGCTTCATCTAGTGGGGCATCTTCAGGATCAAACTATCTCCGGCACTCGATTTCTGAAGAAGATCTGCAGCAAATAATGGATCAAAGAAAGAGAAAAATAATGCTATCGAATCGGGAATCGGCGCGTAGATCCAGAATGAGAAAACAAAAACGCTTGGATGATTTAATGAATCAAATGGGTCAATTGAAGAAGGAAAATAATGAGATCCTTGATAGCCTCAATATCACTACTCAAGTTTACTTGAATTTTGAGGCTGAGAATTCAATCCTTAGAGCTCAAGTCTCTGAGCTTAATCAGAGATTAGAGTCTCTTAATGAGATCATTAATTATGTGAACTTCAGCAATGGTGTTTTTGAAACCGATGATTATTTCATCAATCCATGGAGTTCTTTCCATGTGAATCAACCAATTATGGACATGGCCATGTACAGATGATTTTTATTTTATGTGGGAACATTCTACTTCTTGGTAGTGTGTTTTAATTAATAAAGTATTGATATTTTTGGAGCTCCAGTTTGTAAAAGATTGTGACAGCAAATGCTGCTGAAATGTGTAATTAATCAGCATAAGTGTTGGCTATTGGTTGAATGGCTAAGCATTAAAAAAAAAAAATTGCAACTTTGTAAAAATGTTTGCCTTTGTTATGAATAAAATGCTTATTTTAGTAGAAAAAAAATGTTGTTGCCATAATTAAAAGATAGTTTTTTAATGATTGAATAGTTTTTAATGATTGAATATTTAGTTTGTATTTAAATATATTTTACAAATTTTGAATTTGAATTTTTATTAAAATTATATTGTTTGATATAAATAAATATAAAATATAAAATTTATTATAAATAAATTTTTTTTAGAATTTATTTATAAATTTGATATGATAACGTAATTTAAAATATATAATTTAATAGAATTATATTTAACTTATGTTCGAAATAAATTTATAATTCAGTTAAGCATGTGATGATTTCTCAAAGTAAATATGAAGAAAGGATATGAATGAGAAAGAAGTAAAACGGAAAAAATAAATAAATAAGAGTAGGAGAGAAGGAGTGTCTTAGAAAATTTGAGAGCTTATATATGTTTGGTAAAAAATTTTGATGTAATTGTTAATTTTTTAGTTTTTAATAATTGTATTAATAAAATCTTTTAATTAATGTTAGTTGTTATTTGTAGGTAGTTAAACTGCTGTTATGTATAAAAACTCTAATTAGTAATGTTTTTGAAAAATTCTTGTTTATTTAAATAGAAAATTAAATTATTCTCTTAAAAATATATGTAAATAAAAATATATATATAAATATTTATTTTTAATGGTCGTTAAACATATACGAGCTAATAATTACTAGCTATCAATTTCAACTACTACAAACAGTTAAACCAAATGAGATCATAGTTTTCGGAGTATCAATTTCAAAAGCTAGTATTGAAGTTAAGAAGCTCAATTATATATAAACATATTCAACATCTTATATTTAATTTATATAGGATTTATATTAACACTTCATATCAATTGACAATTAGGCCAAGATAATTTTTTATTAAGTCAAGTAGGCACTTGCAAATTTATGATAAAAATTAGATTGATAGAATTAAAAACCCAACATGAATTAAAAAGACAATCGAAATAAACTCATCACAGAATGAAATTGAAAGTTCATTACAGGCGAAAAAACAATTGAAACGGAAATTGAAATTCTACTCCGAATTATGATTTAACAGGGATAGGTGTATGGATCTTTTTCCATTATGATATTATGTTACAAATGTTGAAACTTATATAGTCATGTGAGTGGTAATATCAAAAACTAGCTATTGAAGTTGAAGGGTACAATTATATATAACTTCATTCAACATCTTATATTTAATTCATATAAAATTAATTATATCCTAACACGGGTACCTCAAGTGATAACTAGGTCAATATAATTTTTTTTATTAAATTCAGTTGACACTTGCAAATATATAATGAGAACTAGATTGATTAAATTAAAAGCCCAACACAAGCGAAGAGACAATTTGAAAGCATATCATAAGGCGAAAGACAACTGAAAAAAAACCTATCATGGAACGAAATTAAAAATTTAACACAAGCAAATAAATTAAATTTTCAATATGAATTATAATTTAAAAGGGGTATGGGTCATTTTTCCACTCTGATATCATGTTAGAAAAATTGGGAGCTTATATAATTGAAAGTGTCAATTTTAAAAGTTAGTTATTGAAGTTGAAAAGTTCAATTATATATAAATTCATTCAACATTTTGTATTTAATCCATATAAAATTAATTATACCTTAACAAAGTGAAAGAAAGAAGGCAAAAAAGAAAAAAAAAAAAAAAAAGAGAAAAAGAAATGAAGAGGATGAATAGGAGAAAGAAAGAGGAAGTGAAAGAAAGAAGGCAGAGTAAAGAGAAAGAGGGAGAAAGTGAGATAGATAACAAATATTTTTATTCAAAATTTTACTTGTGTGAATTTTTTAGAATTTATTTTAAATTTCATTAATTTTGTTGAAAATGAATTTGATTAATTTCATAATATTAATTTATAAAATTAAAATGAACATATTTGAATATACAAAAAATAAAATTTAAAATTTTAATTTTATAAATTTATTTATATCATACATGACAATTTAATTTAGAAGATTGACTAAATTAGTAAAATAGATGCATTCTCCCATTTTATTCAATTAAAATTCAATTTTTGAGGTAAAGTTTTTATAAGTTGGGTGTAATAAAAATGAGTTTGTAAATTCAATAAGTGAAGAAATTTAATTTCAATATATCTTTAAATTAATTTTAACATTAAAATTCTAGAAGTTAAAAA
Organism: Aleurites moluccanus; assembly: GCA_948193065.1. Taxonomy (NCBI): domain Eukaryota; kingdom Viridiplantae; phylum Streptophyta; class Magnoliopsida; order Malpighiales; family Euphorbiaceae; genus Aleurites; species Aleurites moluccanus. The sequence continues at coordinate 15,123 of CANXYC011819127.1, forward strand.
GTAAATTTTGTTGGTATGGGTCCACCATGTTAACATTTAAAAAAAAAAAAAAAAGGTATGTGCACATGCATGAAAAGCTTCTATTTTTGCCTATAAATAAGCAAGGATTGAAGAGAGGTATGTGCACCAGTTATAAGGAAAACTAGAGAGTGAAAAACAAAGAAAGATATAAGATATTAGAGAGAGAGAGTGAGTTTGGGGGTGGAGAAAAAAATAATAGTGAGATAGATTACTTTTTTTGTGAGAGTGTAAATACTAAGAGTTGTATTTCTCATAGTGTATTTCTTGTGAGCTTTCTCTGTGATTTTTCTCAGTTAGGTTTTCCACGTAAAAATCTTATGTCATTTATTATTGCTATATTTCATATAATTATTGTGCAATAGTGCCATTTTGTTAGTAAATTATTGATAAGGCTGTAACACCTCAATCAAAAGCTAACCCAAACCATTAGAGGGGTTATAGAGGAGGAAAATTTTTGTTTCTTTTTACGTTGTTAATGATGTATGTTTATATATGAAATTGATGATTATGCATGTTATTTGAATTAGTTTTAGGCATAGAAGTAGTCCAGAGGCTGCTAGGATTTAATCGGGAAAATTTTGAAATTTTGGTGAACTGGGGGCAAAATGGTCATTTTTCGCCCGTCGAAATTTTATGGATTTAATATCATATTTAAAAGGAGAAAATAATTTAAACACTTGAAAATGGCCTTATTTTAATTATTTGAGCAGTAGATAAGGAAATAATCCCGGTTGAAAATTTTTATCGGCTCATTGCTCAATTTCTGTGTTTCAGTTGCACTAAGGATATTTTGGTTATTTCCTTTATATTATGGAGTTATTGAGTGTGTGCAACCTTATGGTATTAGTTTAGGGTTGATTAAATCTGACCGTTGGATCAAATAATGAAGAATTGGATGGTTAGATGAGTAGGTTGCAAATTTGCTATCCTAAGCTCAAAGTATGGGATTATTACTTTTGGTTTATGATTTGGTGTGTTAAAAGCATGTGAAATTCATCTTGGTTGACTTTGGATGAACCAATAGTATGAAAGTAAGAAGAATGGATGGTTGGATGATTAGGATTCACCAAAATTACCATGAAACCTACACCATTGGATCACACCTTTTGTAAATGGATATATATAGCAATTTGTTATCTTCTTCCTTGGAAAAAAA
>CANXYC011819210.1:0-13100 GCA_948193065.1 Aleurites moluccanus
CTAGGGAGGGTAAGAATATTCCCTATGCCATGGTTGATTGGGGGAGATGTGATGAAAGGAAGCTACAGTATGATATATGATATGTTACAGATATCCTGTTATATTATATGCATTATGATCCATGCTTTGTATTTCATCATGTTACCATTAGCATTTCTATCTATAGATCATTAATGGATAAATATGACTGACATGTATATTATTGCATACTAATATATATATTATGACTCACTGAGTATAAAGTTATACTCACCATTTCAGTGGTTCTATATTTTCAGGACATCAGTAAGGAAGTCATCCATTGGCTATACTATCTCCAGCCTTGGATCAGATGTACGTATTAGAGATCACTCCTGTGTATAGAGTTCCTTGGTATATAATGTATAGAGGTTTGAATTGACTTAAGTTAAATGTTAAAGTGATCAAATGGTAAAATGATATGACATGGATATGTATACATATTGTACATATGTATGATATATGATCTTGATGTATATGTTTTATGAGATGAATGGAAATATTGAAGTGCATTTTGAGTTGTAATTGATCAATGGAAGATATAAAGGGATGTATGCTATATTAGGAGTGCATTTTTATATGTTTTGCGGATAGCTTAAGTCAGAGTTACAAAGGAAACTTTGTCAGTTTTTCTGCATGAATATTTGGTAATATAATGTTTTTTTAAAAAAAAAATTATTACCTAAAATGTATCACAGGTTAAGTAATAAATGTAAATGTTTAAGCATGGGTTCTTCGAGGTACTGGTGGTTTAGGCATTACCCGTACCCTAGGACCGTCATAGTCTAAAGTTAGGCTGTGACATTTTGGGTGAAGTCACTATTGCTTGATGATATTAAAGTGGATCAGGATAGGGATCCTTATCTACTGAAGCTTAAGGGAGATGTACAGAGTGGTAAAATGACAGAATTTACTGTAGAGGATGGTGTACTGAAGTGTGGGAAGTGTATATGTGTACCTGACATGGATGGATTATAGGATCGGATAATGAGAGAGGCTCATTATTAAGCATATAGTGTACATCTAGGAATTTCCAAGATGTACCATGATCTGAGAGATATATTTGGTGGCCTAGTATGAAGAAAGATATGGCTCAGTTTGTTTCCAAATGCTTAGCCTGTCAGCAGGTTAAGTTTGAGCATCAAAAGCCATCAGGGTTGCTTCAGGAGATTGAGTTGCCAGAGTGGAGCAGGTTTATATGGATTTTGTAGTTGGTCTATCGAGGACTACTAGGGGTTATGACTCCATATGGGTGATTATAGACCGGTTGACAAAATCTGCTAATTTCTTGGAGGTTAAGACTAGTTATACGGCAGCTCAGTATGGATAGTTGTATATGGATAGGATTGTGTGACTTCATGGAGTTCCTTTGATGATTATTTCAAATAGAGGTACACAGTTCACTTCACGATTTTGGCAGAAATTTTAGGAGGCCATAGGTACCCAGTTACGGTTCAGTACTGCCTTTCATCTGCAAACTAATGGGCAGTCGGAGAGGACAATCCAGACTTTGGAGGATATGCTTAGATTATGTGTTCTGGATTTCAAACATAACTGGGATTATTATCTTCCATTGATTGAGTTCTCTTATAATAACAGCTACCACTCTTCTATTGGTATAGCTCCATTTGAAGCACTATATGGTAGAAAATGTAGATCTCCAGTGTGTTGGGTGGAGCCAGGGGAGAAGCAGCTTGAGGGGCCAGAGTTGATCAGAGAGACCATGGAAAAAGTGCCTATGATTAGAGATCGGATGATGACTACCTTCAGTAGGCATAAGAGTTATGCTGATCCAAAGAGGAAGGATGTACATTTTGCAATTGGTGATCATGTCTTTCTTAAGATCTCATCGATGAGGGGTATTATGAGATTTGGGAACAGGAGAAAGTTGTCATCGAGATTTATAGGCCCATTTGAGATTCTTGAGAAGATAGGTAATGTGGCCTATAGATTGGCTCTTCCACCTAATGTGAGCCATGTGCATCCAGTTTTCCACACCTCGATGCTACGAAAATGTGTCTGATCCATCATATATATTGGAGGTATAAGATGTGGGACTCGATGAGGACTTATCGTATAAGAAGTATTCAGTGGAGATAGTTGATTGACAAATTAGATAGCTGTGAAATAAGGAGATCCCTATGGTTAAGGTGCTCTGGAGAAACTAATCGATGGAGGAGTGCACATGGGAGAGCCAGCAGGAGATGACAGACAGATATCCATTCTTGTTCCAGCAGTGAGGTATGTATTTTTATTTAAATTCGAGGACGAATTTATTTGAAAGCGGGGTAGAATGTAATACCCTAGAAAGTTCTAACATATATGCACGATTTAATTCTCATTATGTAGTTTAAAGGCATTGAAATGATGGAAAATAATTTTAAAGAAATAGTTAGAAAACGAACTAATTACTTTTTCGAAAATCGGCAGTGTTTAAGAATTCAGCAGTTCGGTCAATAGAATAATTTTTTAATCTGACCAGGGGGTAAAAAGATCACTTTAATACATGTGTAATTTTGGTAAAAATAAAAAAGTGAAAAACAGTTAGGAACACTGAAAAAGTAACCAATGGCAAAATTATAAATAAATAGAACTTTAAGGTGAATAGTGAAAATGAGTCTGTCTGAGTTACAGAATGACTCTGAAACTATTTTTATAAATAAGGATAAATTAAAATAAGCCTATTGAATCACCACATTGGAATTTAAATCGTGACAGAATTGACAGAATAAATTACAGAAGAAGTTGGGGTCAAAACCTAATTACTTGGAAACCTAAGGACTAAAATGTAATTTTCCATATGATTTTAGTATAAAAGCATGCCTTAGAATTTTTTCCATCGTCTTCTTCCTTTGTTCTTCACTTGGCTGAAATCTTCCTCCATATTCTTCCTCCAAATTTCTTCAAATTTCACCAAGTTTCTTAAGGAAAATTCATAGAAATCTAGCAAATCAACTTAGTTCTTTCATTTGCTACCATTATTTTGCTTGGAAGAACAAAGAAATTCAAGGAATTTCCTCATCATCATTTTGGTCACTTCACTCCATCAAGATAAGGAATTTGTTTGTTTAATTTTATGGTTTAGTTAGATGATTTTAAGGTTGAATTGGATGGGTTTTAGGTTAAATTGCATCAATTGATGTATTTTGATAGAAATGCCTAATTTGTCTAACCTAAATGAAGTTTTATGCCTTAGATATGTTAATTAGAGTTAGCTTATGTTAATTGATGTTAGAATATATTAATTGGAGGCTATTAGGTAACTAATTGATGGTTATTTTGGTGTAGAACATAAATATTGCCAAAGTTGCCCTATTTGCCTCATTTGAAGAATTGTGGTGGAAATCAATTTTCCAAAGCATTTGGAAGGTTTAGGTGAGTTCTATATGCATCATTTACCATGTCTAATGCTTTAGAATTGAAATTGGAAACCTAATATGGAAGCCATGTTTTTGCCGAAACCTAATTACTATTCATTGCCTTTGATTTTCTTTGTTTTTCCTTTGTAATTCAATGCCAATTTGATCCTTTTAATTGTGTTTGATATTGTATATTTGATACCTATTGTGTAGTCTACAATGTGGTTTGTTAGTTGGTTTATTGGGCATGCCAAACTTGCACCAAAACCTCAACTAAAGGCTTGCCCAATTGTGCCCACTAAGTATTTGATTAAATGCCTAGTTGTTTTTGCTTTGGCCTATTGCTTTGTATTCCATAGGCCAACCATTTGAATGCCATCGTCACTAGCGACATTGGCATGCTAATTGGCCTACCGTTTTCCTTTGCCGACCCAACTTTTGTTCCATACCTTTGTTGTTTACCATACCACTTATCATTGACTATGTATCATTTATTGCAGTGCCATTGAATATATTGATAATTGATTTGATTGATATTGAGCTTATTGATATAGAGAATACTATTAATGCATAATGGTGTCCATTGATATGTTGTTTCCTTATATTGTTCTTAATGTGGCTTGACAGAGCTACTGCTTCGACAGGGTACTGAAAAAATATTGTCAGCGATGTGCACATTGTATTATTGGTGCCCTAGATATGAGGGGTTATGTTCCTGGCCATAAGACCTGATCAGTCTTATGCTTACTGATATGGATATTGCAGGAGACTGTATGTTCGCATATAGTCTATACTAATTCTACTGGAGGTTGTATGATTTCAAACAGTCCATCCCTTTATCTGTCGTTCCATATTATACTGAGCCTAAGATATACTATTGGTTATTCTGTCACCATTTGTATTTGCTTCTGTAACTTGTTTACATTGATCCATTTGTTATCCATATTTTTATTGGCGATGCATATAGATTCACTGAGTATCTTATATACTCACCCTTTGATTGTTTGCCCATTTCAGGAGAGTAGACTACAGAATCCCATCATCTGTAATCCGAGGATTTTTGCTTACTGTCATTTGATGTATATATTCTAAATTCTATATTTTGATGTTCATAATCTAGCTACTCCATGGGATATGTATGGGATAGTTAGGATATGAACATTTATATGTATGTGATGATGTTTTATGATATATAATGCTAATATGAGATGTGATGACAATTGTTATAGCCAACGGCACTAGATTACAGAATAATTATAGATTGAAAGAATGAATGGTAATTAAGTAAAATGGATAATTAAATTGTGGTTTATAGATTATACATGTGATACTGGGTTCTACGGGTGCCAGTCGCCATTGGCATCTCCCGCATCCTAGGACCGTCGGGATCTGGAAACGGGTCTTGACAATTCATTTACTTCATCTGCCTATTACTTATTGATATTCCATTAACTATTTTATTGGTCGATGCATATTAGATTCACTGAGTATCATATATACTCACCCTCTCACTGTTTACCCTCTCAGGTGCAGAGTAGGAGGTAGATATCCCAACATTTTTGACTCTTTGTGGATTCTGCAGTGTTATAGCAGTGTAATTATATTTAAACACTGAAAATTTTGTATGTTCATATCCTAGTTGCTCCATGGGTTTTGTATGATATAGTTAGTGTATGAACATGTATGTATAGGAATATTGGAGATTATTAATGATATGATTGTGATATTTACATAAAGTTACAAAATGAATGACAGAGTGACAAAATGGATAGTGTGTATGTGTAGTGTATGGTTACATACTGTTATGTGATTGATGATGGGTATAGATATTTCTGCTGATGATGGGTATAGATATTTCTGTTGTAATATTGTTATTGTATTGAAGTGATTGATGGGTTCTATAGGTATTGGTCGCCTCAGCATCTCCCACACCCTAGGACCGTCGCGATCTGTAAATGGGCCGTGATAGAGGTGGTATCAGAGCTCTGGGTTATAAATATCAGAGCACTAAGTTATCAGAGCTATAGTTTTATAGATATCAGAGCACTAGGTTGTCGATATCAAAGCCCTAGGTTGCCTATATCAGAGCATAAGTTACAGAGGAATAGTAACTTAGTACAGTATGGGTAGAGTTAAGTGGACCATGAAGCATAGGAATTCCTGTATAATCTTTTATTGCATGTCAAATGTGTATAAGTATTCTGCATATTTGTAATATACTGAGTACGTGTTCTATTTTTCAGACAGTTTATAGAGATGTCTGACAACAGAGACAAGGATACAAGAGAGGCAGAGGTAGCCTCTAATGAGTCTCTGGTCAGGGAAGTTTCTGTTTCTGAGGGACTGTCTAGATCTCGATAAACTATAAGGGATACAAAGAGGAGCGATGACCCCTAAAGATATGAGATGATGAGGGGAATGATGGATTTGCGTAGGGAACTGGTAGAATTGAGGCGGGAACGATAGAATGTATCGCCACCTCCAGTACCAGCAGCAGTGCCACCCCCTGTTGCACCTGTTGCAATACCTATTATTCTAGCTCCTGTACAGCCAGTTGTGGTTCTTGGGGAGCCTGTTGTAAAGGGAGCCCGCCGAGTTATTGAAGAGGGCAGAGTTTCTATGTTTATCTTTCTGAAGCTAAACCTGCCAAAGTTCAGGGGCGACAGAGGCGATGAGCAGATAGATTTTCTTGAGCAGGTTGAGAAGGTAGTTAGGAGACTACCTTATACTGATATCCGAGCAATTGAGCTTGTGGGTTTGTTACTGAAGGGGAAAGCCTGGACATGGTTTTCTCATGGGATAGAGACCAGATTGTATGGCGATCATCCTCTACTTGGGCTGAGTTTAAATAGGGACTGATTGATGAGTTCCTGACAAAAGGGGTTAAGATCAAGAACCTAATATAGTTTAAGTAGCTAGAGTAGGGCGGTAGAACATTTGAGGACTACGCTGAGGAGTTTATTAGATTGAGTAGATATGCTACATAGATTGCTCCTACTGAGGCAGATTTGGTTACCAAGTTCAGGAGGGGTTTGCATGCCTCATTGCATAATGCCCTTCTGGCTATAGAGTTCACATCTCTAACTACCATCATTGATAAAGCCAATCAGATGGAAGAGAAATATAGGTCAGAGAGAGAGAAGAGGGATCAGAAGAGGAATGAGGGACTCGGATCACATACCAAGAGGGGGGAGAGTAGCTCCCAACCTAGACAGATTGAGCCAGTACCTAAGTTTGATTAGAGACCTCCATCTGGTAGTCAGAGGAGGAGGACACAGAGTAGAGGACCACCAGTGCAGTCTGTACCTTCCTATTCTCAGGGCTCATCTAGACTAGCTACATAAGTTCCCATTATGACTACTTGTGGTTTTTGTGGCAGAAGGCATAGAGGGGAATACCGTAGACAGTCAGGCGTTTGCCTAAAATGTGGGCAACATGCTTATTATATTAGCAGATGTCCCTTGTGGGGTGATCAGCATCCATCTACTACAGTTTCTCAGCCTACCATTCAGATGAGTCAGAATGTTGCCAGAGAGGCTGTTGGTAGGGGCAGAGGACAGGCATCTAGCAGTAGTCAGGCCCCAGCAGGCAAAAGCCAGGGGCGAGTGTTTGCTGTGAACACTCAGGAGGCACAGAGATTTGGCAATGTAGTCACAGGTACTATTTTGATACAGTATGAGATTGTTGATGCTTTATTTGACTCCAGTGCTACATATTCATTTGTTTCACCACAATTTTCACCTAAGTTAAATAGAGATAGATAGTTATTGAATGTGCCTCTAGTGATAGCTACTCCTATGGGAGAGAGTGTAAAAGTGGATTATTATTATCCTACTTGTGTGATTGAGATAGATGATAACATTCTGCGTGCTGATTTGATTTAACTGCTTGTGTTAGAGCTTGATGCAATCCTTGGTATGGATAGGCTAATGACACACCGTACAATTATTGATTGTTATAGAAAGAGGGTTAGATTCCAGCCTGAGGGGCAGCCTGAATTTGAATTCCAAGGTGATCAACGGGAATTTGGAATCAGTTTTGTTTTTGTTATCCAGACTAGAAGGATGATAGGGAAAGGTTGTTCAGCATACCTAGCCCAAGTGATTGATGTACAGAAGATTTATGTAGATATTGATCAGATATCAGTGGTTCGGGAATTCTCTGATGTTTTCCTTGAAGAATTGCAAGGATTACCCCCAGATAAGGAGATAGAGTTTGAGATTGAGGTGTATTCAGGCACCAATCTAATATACATTCCTCCGTACAGAATGGCACCAGCAGAGTTGAAAGAATTAAAGGTGTAGTTGCAGGAGTTATTGGATAGAGGATTTATAAGACTGAGCAATTCTCTGTGGGGTGCTCCAGTCTTGTTTATGAAAAAGAAGGATGGCTCATTGAGAATGTGCATTGATTATAGACAGTTGAACAAGATGACAGTGAAGAATAAATATCTGTTGCCTCGGATTGATGATTTGTTTGATCAATTGTAGGGTGTTAGTCATTTCTCTAAGATTGATTTGAGATCTGGGTATCACTAATTGAGAATCAAGAAGGGTGATGTACCTAAGACTACTTTCAGGACCCGTTATGGACATTATGAGTTTCTGGTGTTACCATTCGGGTTGACTAATGCACCTGCTGCATTTATGGATTTGATGAATAGGGTATTTAGGCCATTCTTGGATAAGTTTGTCATAATGTTCATTGATGACATCCTTATCTATTCCAGGAGTGAGGAGGAGTATGCAGAGCATATGAGGATAGTATTGCAGACACTTTGTGAGCATCAGTTGTATGCTAAGTTGTCTAAATGCTAGTTCTGGCTAACTGAAGTGTGTTTCCTTGGTCATATGATTAGTGAGGAGGGTATTATGATAGATCCTCAGAAGGTTGAAGCAGTTGCAAATTGGCCTCAGCCTTCTAGTATTTCAGAGATCCATAGTTTCCTCGGTTTGGTAGGATACGATAAGAGATTTGTGAAGGATTTCTCTAGAATTGCTGCTCCGTTGTCTAAGCTGACTCGAAATCAGGAGAGATATCTATGGACTGATAAGTGTGAGAGCAATTTTCAGACTTTGAAGTCATGCCTCACTAGTGCTCTAGTGTTAGTATTACCATCGGAGGATGAGAAGTTTATAGTGTACTGTGATGCTTCTCGAATTGGATTGGGATGTGTTTTGATACAACTTCGAAGAGTGATTACATATGCTTCTCGGCAGTTAAAAAAGCATAAGAGAAACTATCTAACACATGATTTAGATATGGCAGCTGTAGTGTTTGCATTAAAGATATGGAGGCATTATTTGTATGGGTCTAAATGCGAGATATATATTGATCATAAGAGTTTACAGTATATACTTCAGCAAAAGGATCTGAACCTTCGACAGCGCAGATTGATTGAGTTGCTGAAGGATTATGATTGTGAGATCCTTTATCATCCAGGCAAAGCTAATGTAGTAGCTGATGCACTGAACCAAAAATCTATAGGTAGTCTAGCTCACATCTCGGTTGTTAGGCGACCTTTGATCCATGAGATATAGAAGTTAGCTGTTATGGGTGTAGAATTGGATTTAGGATCCCTGGATCTAAACCGAGCTCTGATAGCCCAATTTTGGGTTAAGCCACTATTGATTGATGACATTAAAGTGGCACAGGATAAGGATCCATATCTTTTGAAGATAAAGGGAGATGTTCTGAATGGTAAAGCAATAGAGTTCACAGTAGAGAATGAAGTATTGAAATGTGGAAGACGGATTTGTGTGTCCGACATTGATGGGCTATGAGACCAAATTATAAGAGAGGCTCACTATTCATGATATAGTGTACATCTTGGGATTACCAAGATGTATCATGATCTGAGAGATGTGTATTGGTGGTCTGGTATGAAGAGAGATGTAGCTCAATTTGTTTCTACATGTTTAACCCGTCAGCATGTTAAGTTTAAGCATCAGAAGCCGTCTGGCTTGCTTCAGGAGATTGAGTGGTCAGAGTGGAAATGGGAGTAGATTACTACGGATTTTGTAGTCGGTTTAGTCCTTCTATCTGACCAGAATTGATAAAGGAAATGATGGAAAAAGGTTCCTATTATTAGAGATCGGATGAAGACCGCTTTCAGCAGACAGAAGAGTTATGTTGATCCAAAGAGGAAGGATGTGTATTTTGCAGTTGGTGACCATGTCTTTCTTAAGATCTCACGAATTAGAGGTGTTATGAGATTTGGGAAGAAAGGGAAGTTGTCACCAAGATTTATAGGCCCATTTGAGATACTTGATAAGATTAGCAATGTGGCTTACAGATTGGCTCTTCCACCAAATTTGAGCAGTGTCATCTTGTATTTCATATTTCTATGCTGAGAAAATATGTATATCTAATCCATCACATGTATTGGAGATGCAGGATATTGGGGTTGATGAAGACTTGTCATTTGAGGAACTACCAGTGGAAATTGTGAATAGACAAGTCAGGCAACTGAGGAACAAAGAAATCCCAATGGTTAAAGTACTATGGAAGAATTAGTTGATGGAAGAGTGCACATGGGAAAGCGAGCAGGACATGAAAGATAAGTATCCATTCTTGTTCGATCATTGATATATATAGATATATGTATGTATTTAAATTCGATGACGAATTTTTTTTAAGGAGGGTAGAATGTAATACCCTATAAAAGTATAACATATTTTTGTGAATAAAGTTCTCAGTATATAGTTTGAAGTTGTCAAAATGACTAAATATAATTTTGAAAACTCAGTTAGAGTGAAAATGATAAACTTTTCTGAAAATTATCGGTGTCGATATCGCTGCTGCAAAATAGCAGCTTGGTCAATAGATGAATTTCTGATTTTTACTAGAGGATAAATGATTATGTATATGTATGTGTAAATATAGTAAAAATAAAGAGGTGAAAAATATTTACGAATACTGATAAGTAAGTAATGGCAAAATCATAAATAAAGGAAACTTTAGGGGTATAGTGAAATTTCGACAATCTGAGTTTCAGAACGGCTTTGAAACTATTTTTTATTAATAAGTATTAATAAAAATAAGATGTTTAAATATTCACTTTGAATTTCAAATCCCGACAGAATTGTCAGAATAAATTACCGAGCGAAAATGTAGCAAAAGCATAATTTAAGGAAAGTTGAAGGACCAAAAGGCAATTTACCAAATGTGACTTACTATATAAGGCACACTTAGCAAATTTTTGCCTATGTTCTTCATCTTCATCCGTAGCTTTCCATTTCCTTTTCCATTTGATTTTTCTTCCATTTTGTTAAGAGAAATTGATGAAAACTTGAAATAAACACCAAATAATCTATCCTCCATCCATTTTCATCCATAGGAATCAAAAAAATTTCAAGAACAATGGGCTTTGGAATTTCGGCCACTTCACACTTTAGAGGGAAAAAGTTATTTTGTTTGATTTTATGGTTTATTTAGAGTTATTTGATGTTAGTTAGATTGGGTAATTGGTTTAATTGCATCAATTGATGCATATGGTATTTTTACCCAATTTTCAAACTCTAAACCTAAGTTGTGTGAAGTGATTTTGTGTAGTTGAGTTAGGATGTATAAATTGAGTATAGAATAAGTCAATTGGAAGTTAATTAATGATTAATTGATGGTTGAATTGTTGTAGAAAATTCGATTGAGGAAAATTGCCGATTTTACTTACTTTGAGGAATTTGAAGAATTTGGTGGCAAAACAATTTTTCTTGGTGAATTGGAGTGTCAGGTGAGTCTTTTATGCATCATTTGTTATGCCTAAATTGTTAAAATGCCAATTAAAATCCATTTGTGAAAGTGTCATTTTGGTAGAACCTAATTAGGGCAAATTTGCCTAGTTTTGTTCTTGTTTTTCCTATGGCTTTTGCATGCTAAATTGATCCAATTGATGATATTTATTGAGTTGTATATAATACCTATGGAGTTTCTTACATTGTGTATTATTGTTGATAATTGGGGCAATGTCAATGTTGTACCAAAACCTTGTTAAAATGTCTATTTAATATTGCACACAATGTGTTTGATAAAATATGGGCCATGAAACTCATATAAAATTAATCAATCTCATTTCAATCTACATAAGACTGATTAGGTCTTATGGCTAGGACAATAAACCCTTCCCAGCTAGGATATCTAGTATACAATGTGCACATCGTCGACGGTATGTACCTGCTATCCCATTGGAAAGGAAGCTCAGTCATATCACATTATAACCATTACAAGTATAGAACAAGTCAGTAGATACCAATAAACAACAATGGTCTCATCAAGTATGTAATATCTGTCATTTTGTAGTGTTTTAATTGATTTTTGTATGTTTGGAGAACTTATTAAAATTTTTAATAAGAATATTAAGAATTTCAGAAATTTCTGTTTGGATTGCTGTAGGATTTTGTGATGATCATTTCATATTCTTAAAATATAATTTGGTAAAGTGTAAAACATGAAGGTTGTTAATTTATGTTTTAGCTATAATTCTATAATATGGTTTGGCAAAATTCTATGTATGTGATGAGTTGTGTCTATTTGAGAAAGGCTGGTCTGGTTGAGAGTTTCTGCAAGGATAAAGTGTCTATTTGGAATTATTGGGAATGACTGAAGTAGAATTAACTAAAGTTGTGAACATGAAAAATGTTCCTTTGTATGTTGAGATGATGACTGTAAAATTTTAGAATTGTTGGATAACTATATCTCAGTAGAGAGTGATTTGTATCAGGGTTGTTCGGTTAGATTTTGGAGCAGGAGTCTGGGTAACTTTTGGAGAGTCACTACAGTATGTGTGTTAGTTATTTTGTTTTAAAAATTTGATATGTTGTGCCCCTATATGTTGATTTTAAGTGATAAAAAGAATTAGTAATTTTGGATATTTGTAGCTCATTTGCGAGCTGGCTAAGTGTGGGATGTTCAGGCAGGAATTTAACTTAGAAGAATTTGTTATGGCGAGCTAGCAAAATGCGAGGAGGCATTTTGCGAATTGGAAATGCAAAGTGACATGATGGCGAAGTAGTGAAGTGAGGTTGCCGAAGTGGCAATAGGCGAAGAGATTTGGCGAATAGCTAAGGCGAAGAGCTTTGGTGAGGAGATTTGGCAAAGAGCTAAGGCGAAGAGCTTTGGCGAGGAGATAAGGCGAAGAGCTTTGGCAAAGAGGAAAGACGAAGAGCTAAGGTGAAGAGCTTTGGCGAAGAGGAAAGGCGAAGAGCTAAGGCGAAGAGGATTTGGCGAAGAGGCATTATGCGAAGAAGTGTTATGCGAAGAGAGAACAGTTTGTGAAGAGGCGAAGAGGCGAAGAAGCATTATTGAGGTGGCTTATGCGAGGAAGAGTTGCGAGGAGAGTCTGGCGAGACAGCATGTGCAAGGTAGCACCGCCGGATCAAGATTGCTGAGCTGGCAAGTGCGAGTTGGGAATGCGAAGTGGGATTGGCAAGCTGGATAGGCGAGGTAGCTTTGCCAAGGCAGATCTGGCGAGGCGAGCTGGCTAGCGTATTTCTAGGGCAGTGTCTAATTAAACCCAGTGAACCCCAGTAGCATTCCACGATTTTCTTTCTTTCTTCCTTCGTTTAATTTTAATCTTTTTCTCATATTTGTTCCATTTTATATTCTAAGGCATTAATACTCAGATTAATGCAATAGACTTCTAGATTAGTCTATATTAAGGCAGAATCATCAGATTTGAGCAGTATTTGCAGAAATCTCAGTTTGAAGGAAATAAGGTAAATTTTC
>CANXYC011819689.1:0-50117 GCA_948193065.1 Aleurites moluccanus
ACCTCGAAGAGCATTAGCCAAGTTGCCATTGGAGATGAAATCACTAATAAGAAGCTTTTCATCAGGAGCCCAATAATAAGCTCTTAATTTCACTATATTTGGATGCTTAACCTTCCCAATAGCCTGCACTTCAGCTACAAATTCTCTGTATCTCTGCTCTCCTCCCTCACCGAGCCTCCTCACCGCGACCGGAACCCCATTTCCGAGCACAACCTTATATACAATACCCAACCCACTTTTCCCCAACACATAAGCTGAAGCTCTAAGCAACTCATCCAGCTCAAAGCTAAAACCTTTATCAATGGTCACGAGCTCTCCTTCTGTTTTCCCTCTCTCTGCTTTCTCTACATCTTCGGCCTCCGAATCCTCGCTTCTGGAGCCATTGAAGCAGGAACAGACAGCGCAGGCACGCGATTTCCCGTTCCCCCCCAGCTTAGTCTTCCCTGAGCAGCTGCAGCCATTAGAATCATCCTTCTTTTTCCAGTAGATATAAACTAATAGTAGACCAACAAACGCTACTCCAGCAGCATCACCTAGCGATATGACTAAAATCATCCCAGAGCTTAATCCTTTCTTGGGATTATAACCGGATTCTGGGGTCGAATTCTGGCTCGCCGATGAGCTCTCTGTAGTATCTTTACAAGGTTTCTGGAGAGGAAAACCACATAACAGAGGATTATTGAGGAATGCAGTTGGTCCTTGGTTAGCAAACGAACCCGTTTGAGGTATTTCGCCAGTAAAATTATTGTGTCGCAGATCAAAACTCACGGTGACGGGTAAATTTCCCATAGATTTTGGTATTCTACCAGATAAATGATTGAAAGAGAGATTTAAAGTATTAGACAGAGACTTGAGTTCGCCAAGATCATTTGGTATCGATCCGTTGAATTCATTAGATGAAAGATCAAGTTGAACTAAATTGTCCAACTCCGGCCAAATTCCAGCTGGAATTTCACCGGAGAATTTATTTCGCGCTAAAATTAACCTCTGCAACTGCTTGCAATTGTTTAAATTCTCCGGCAAAGGACCCGAAAGAGAATTGTTTGAAAGATCAAGATTTTGGAGTCTAGGGAGATTACAGATCGAGGGAGGAAGGAGACCTGATAGATTATTACCATAAAGGAAGAGACTGTGAAGTGAAGTAGCATTAAACAGCTCATCCGGAATCGACCCATAAAAGTTATTATTATGAAGATTGAGTCGGCGGAGATATACCAAAGTACCAAATTCCGACGGGATATACCCGCGAAGATTCTTACCGGCGATAGCAATTCCGACCACACGTGGGTCGGGAAATCCAGTTATATTCATACAAGAAATACCAGTCCAACGGCAAGGGGTGGGGTCATCCTCATTCCAGTCGGCAAAAGGGGAATCCCCGGACTGTTTATCGATGGCAGATTTCAGAGAAAGAAGGGAAAGGCCATCAGGGGAAAGAGAAAGAGTTAATTTGAAGGAGAAGAAGAAGAAGAAGAAGAGTGGTAAAGAAAGGTGCTTTCCCATTGTATTGGAGGTGTTTGTGTTAAGTTCAAAGTGGGTTTTGTTTTGTTTTGTGTTTTGTCTATAAAAATGGTCCTTGTATTTGGAGAAGAGAAAGGAGAAAAAGAAAGAGATTATTTTTACAGAGGGGAAGATGGGGAGAGAGGTAGTTTGGAGTGGAGGATTTATGAGGAAGAGACTTGAGGAAGACGAGATTTTGATTGAAATGGGACCCACCTCCCGCCAAAAAAACAGCGTTTTGCTGTTGCTTACTGCCTACTGCCTGTTGCTAATTGGAGAGAAGGGAAGGGAGTAGAAGAAAAGCAATTGCCAGAGCTTTGTATGCTGGTAGTGTTTTTACTATTATTATTATTATTTGTAATTTTAAAGGCATGAAGGTGATTTTATTTATATTGGGTTTTTTATTTTTGGGTGTATGTATAAAACATAAAACATCAAACCGGACAGAGAATCCGAATTTACAATTTTGGATTGTTTATGCTATTTGTAATAAATTTGGTTTGTTGCCAAAGCTTAAACTGGTTTGGCAAGTAACTTAATTCAGTTCAACTTCTAGTTTTAATCATGTGTTTTGGAACTTGGTAATGAAATGAGTTTTCACTCTATTTCAATGACATCTCTCTATCAACGGTTGATGATTGCCATTGGCTGATACCTCTTTATCAATTATCGATAATTAATTTGGCGGCTAACGATATTAAATTTACTCAACACCTGAAAATAATGATAGAAAACTCAAGCGTAAAATATCAGCTTTCGACCGCTCTTCCAAGTTAATCCTTTAATACATGTAATTAATTATTTATTTAATAATTATTATGAATTTTATAATTTATATTATTATTACCGCAGTTTAATAAATTTATTTTATCTTTTTAATCAATTGTCATAATAATAATGTAGACTACAGAAATAATAATGCTCCATTTAATATAATTAAATTTTGCTATTGATATTGTGATTTTTAATTGAAAGACACGACTAATATTTTTAGAACTAGATCGATTAAAAAATCAGTAAGAATTAAAGGTTCGATCGAAATTAAATCGGTTAAATTAAAAAAATCGATACATATATATATAATTTGATATTTATTATATATATGATGAAAATAAATATAATATAATTATGACTAAATCAATAATTTATATAAAATTATATTTTTTATAATATTAATCCAATCATATTAAGTTAAAAGTTATCTATATAATAAGTTATGAACTTTCATTTGTTCAAATATCAACTCACACAATAGAGTAATATATAATAGGATCATGATTTTGATATTAAATAAAATTAAAACGAAATTATTAAAATTCTCTTAATTTTTTTTAACTCAAAATAATGTTATTTTTTTTTTAATAAAAACGACGTCGTTTTAATAAAATAAATATTAAAAAAATAATTTAATCGACAGATTCATTAGTTTTTAACCGATTTTTAAATAATAAATAAATAGAGACTAACCCAATTAATTTTTAATTTAATTTTTAATTTTTTTTATTTAATCAATTAATTTGGTCAAATTTTAACAACTGTGCACGCAACCCTTCAATCCCTTTTTTCCTCAAAGATGTGTGAATAGAAAAGAATTAGAGAAGCATGGTAACTTGACTATCAACATGTTAAATGTTCTATTTAATGACCAAAGACACAATTAACTCTCTCTTTAGTTTATGGTGAGTTAAAAATAATTTAATATTGTCAAATCATTTAAATAAATGTTAATTAAAAATGTAGAAGTACCCAAATTTAGTATTAATGTTGATATTTAACAGTAATGGCAAAAGCAAGAGCATAAAATTAAATTCGCAAAAAAGCAAATGAAATAATCGTAGAGGCTTTTTAAACGACGCTGTTTTTAGGAGTTAAAAGTAAGAAAAGATTAAATTGGTAACAGGGTAATCTCAAATCAATTGAGACTACACTATTCCTAAGCCACAAATAGGGCGTGGGGAATCCCTGTTCTCCGTAGAAATTTATCTCGAACGGGTGGGGATTCTTCGATTTATCTTCTCATGGGGACGGAGATGAAAAATATTTTTTTCCTGTTAGCGGAGACGGGGTGGGGACAAGGAGTGTAATCCTCACCCCGTGGGGATCCCCATCCCCGTCTCCGTAGGGACTCGTTATTATATTTGGTTAATTATTACATTTATTTAATTATTTCTTATATAAAATTATATTAATTAATAACATATATATATATATATATATATATATGTGTGTGTGTGTGTGTGTAAGGAATAATTTGTTGAATAAATAATTCTTGTGAGATTATTGTAATTTATTGAAAGCACTTATTAGATTAAATTTATTCAAATACTTATAATTTAATGTATGCTGAATTTTTAATATTTTATTAAAAAATATTACTAAATATTTTTGATATATTAAAATATTTATATTTTAATTATGTTTTGTGTATTTGAATTTATTAATATTTTCTAAATAAATTTTTTTATATTTTTAGTTATTATTTATGAATTTTATAAATATAAACAAATTTAGTAATACAAATTTAAACGGGGAACGAGAATCCCTACGAGAAACGGAAATCTCCACAGGAATGGGGATAGGGATTCCCCGCTAAGGTGGAGGTGGGGATGGGGATGATTCCCCGCCCCATTGCCATCCCTAGCCACAAGACTTTTATATTCATATATAAATTTAAATTCACATTCATTTCAAATATGTTCTTGTGAAAATAAATTCTAGATTATCATATTTGTGACATCAATTTCTGGGGTCCTTGAGAAGGACTTACTGTGCTATATCATCCCTATCAAAGGAGAAAGAAAGATAACAAATGACTACAAATGGACCTGACAAAATCAGTTCATGAGTTCACATACCTTGTCTATAAGGCAACCAATACTAGAAAACCCAATTATATATGCCTCTCACATTATTAAGATTGTAGCTCAAATACAGAAACTATAACCAACAGTTTGTTGAGAATGCTATATTTGATTTTTTTCTGTTTTGTTTTGTTTTTGATAGTGATATGCTTGCTATTATTATATATGTATTATACTAATTACTATGTATTAGTGATTAGATGAGTGTCAACTCTGATTAATCAACCAATGTATTTTTAGTTGAATAATAATTGAGTTATTTTCAGAACTGTGAGATTTCGAGTTGGTCCTTATTAATTAAATTTATCCTAAAAAACTGATTAATCGGCGAAAATCACTTTTAACACAACATCTAATTGATGTAATAGACAAATGGTTGGTGCAACCTCTTATCAACTGAATTAATAGAAAATATTTAAGAATTACAAAACCCAAAAAGTTGGATGAAGATTTTATAATTAATTTATACTTCTGTTAATAAAAAAATAAACCTTATTAATTAAATAATGTAATATAATTACTATGGAAGCTTTAAATTCTTCCTTGCTATTTATATAAATTGGGTGTAAATATGATTAAGAAGTTTCTTTTTAGATCAATCTCTTTCATGTAACCAACACCACTTTCTTGGAAAATAACATAATAATCTCATTTACACTTCTGTTGCACATTTTCTGGCCATTCTTCTTGTCTGATTTATTGACTTTTAGTATTGGTTTAGTGATTTTTAATAATTATTTACAATTGCTTAATGGAAAAGGCAAAAATGAATGTATCTCACTTTCAATCATGAAAACATGCTTAGAAGCTAACAAAGGAAAGAGAGAGAGAGAAAGAAAGGAAGGAGGTTTTCTTTTCAACTGGTATTACTGTTTGCTTATTAATGTTTCCTTGTGTTTTGTTTGAGAATAATTGCAATCACAACATTATTATACACCTGACATAATGGAATATAAAGTGAGAAGTTTAAATCATCACAACTCATAAAACAATAATAGGTCTAATGTTTTGTTTTTAGTTCAATTAGATAATTTTTCAATCCATATAGAAGGTATAATCTAGAGATAATAGATAGTACTTAGAACTCGAGATTTTTCAGTTCAGAAATCAATTTTTTAGGTCAACTATGTAGAATCACTATGTATAAAAGAGTCCTAAGGATTACAGTAACCCTTGCTTTATACTAAAGGGATGTAATTTTTTTTTTCTTTTTTGGTACTTTTTTTTTGTTGAGAATGATTAAAGAGTTGTAATTGACTTGGTTTGGAATGAGTTCTTACCCTGACTAGCATCTAGTTATTGTTTGTGGGTCCCAAAAATACAATAAAACCTAGTTCAGTCATTACTCATCTTACCCTGTCCTAACTTAAAATAGGTTTTACCAAAGTACGAAATTGGTCACTTGGAACCCTAATGCATATACGTAATTGGTCCCATCTTCTACTGAATAGGGTATACGTCAATTTATGAGAAGCTTATGAAGAGGAAAGAGCTCATGATATGCCCTTAACGACCTCCTTCCATATTACAATGCAGTGACCCACATTTTAAAGCACAAATCATACAGTAAAAACCTGTCCTTTGCCCTGAAAAATATGAAATGAAATTGAGTACAACCAGTCTGCAATTTCAGGTTCTGTGCCCCAGAAGGACAACTTCCCACTGTACATAATCTCAGCAACTAGTTTACATTACAATGTTCTCATGATTAATTAATGAATATATCATTACTCGTCGGTTGGTCCGTTGTTGCCTGCAAGTATCAAAGCGAACATATTCTCCTATCCAAGATTAAGCACGCAGATCCATAATAGAGTTTTAAATAGCATTCTGAAACACCAGCAAGAAAATAACTGCTAAAATCCATTTTTCTATTTTTTTAAATAAAGGCTAAAAAAGCACAGGATTACATAAAGGAAAGATAATAAAGATAAATATTCATCGCATTGACAAAAAGCCACATCAATCCATAAATTGTTTCCAGGAATCAACTCAATGACACCAATAGTTAGCAGTTTCTGGTACATAAGATGCATTGCTGAACATCTTCATAAGATAAGATGAAGAGGGGGAGAATGTTCAACCTGCGCAAGGTTTTTCATGCCCCAGCTACTTCAACCATCTCCTGTTCCACTGTACTGGGCATAACTGGATAGTATTTGTAGTGGAGTTCTCCAACATCATCACCAGATAGCTTCTTCCATCCATTTGGTCCCACATAATAAACTGAATAAAAAATAAATCCAATTCAGATTAGCTCATTAACTGATTTTGTATGCATGCAAATGCATAAAGAACACACACAGACATGAAAAGGAGCATAAAAGAACAACACAGAAACATGCACGGATATAAATAGCCACAAGCACAAAAAGAGCAAGGGGGAGTTAGAGAGACAGAATACCGCTAGCAACTCCACCACTGGCTCCATCT
Source organism: Aleurites moluccanus (assembly GCA_948193065.1). Taxonomy (NCBI): domain Eukaryota; kingdom Viridiplantae; phylum Streptophyta; class Magnoliopsida; order Malpighiales; family Euphorbiaceae; genus Aleurites; species Aleurites moluccanus. The sequence continues at coordinate 6,795 of CANXYC011819689.1, forward strand.
CGGAATGTAGCATGATAAATAGCTCTTCTGGCCAACTCTGCAGCTTCTTCAATTGACAAATCATACCGGTACCTATAAAGTCATATCATGTTAGTAAACATCAATTATAATCACAGTATATAGAAAACAAGACAATAGAAATAATAAAAAACTTCGGCCCCCACTGCCCCAGAGAACCAACTAAACAATGAGAGGATGCAGTTATTTTGTTGGACAAGGCAACATCTAAAATCTGCTGTTGCAGAAATTGATAGTTTGGTATAAGAAATGAAGTAGATATATTCACCTAGTTGTTGGAATGTTGTTTCAATCAGTTTGATCAATCATGAATGGTTTATAAGTAAAAAAATCTCCTTTCTTGTGACAACACACAAATCTCCTTTCTTGTGATACAGCCACATAGTTGGACTTAACATGATAGACCACCTAATTTCTTAGGTTATGTGCATTCTCCACAACCATCCCACATGTGTGTCTTATCAATTTCAAAATCTATTAAAGCTATTTTTATTCACCCCATGGAAATATAAAGTCTTCAGATAGTCAAAACCTGCTAATGTTTGTCTTATAATTTACATGTGTTTCTTGCTATTTCAAGTAAAAGTTTGAAAATTATTTGCCATGAAAAATGGCCCAAACATCATTTACCAAGTAAAAAAAAAATTCAAAGAAAAGTTTTATAAGGAAAATAGCACTCACCCACTATCTAGTACACCATATGCATATGGTGAACCAGATCCAACAGAGAATCTCGTTCCTTTCAGCCTTCCTCCTTCACTATCCACGTAATATAATCCAGGACCCTACAACAAGGATAAGATATAGCTTATCCAACTTATCAATGAAAAAACACAACACAGTGTAAGATGCAAATGTCATTACTGTTTCATCCCATCCAGCAATCATGGTCCCAACAGACAGACCCATTCCACGATAGGAGTACAGAATGTTTGCAAGAAGCTTTGATGCCCCTGTAACTGAAATTCTACGCTTGTTTGCCAATTCATGTAGCCGACACTGAGTAATACCAAACGAATTCCATTAGCAACTGGAAAACAAATAACAAAGAACATCAAAGGATACTAAATGAGAATGACATTAAAGGAAGAATAATAGTAGGGATCTCATATTCAATCCTTTCCAAACACCAATACCTTGGCATGCATAGACACTAAGAATAGTTTCCATCCTAGATGATCAGGCAGCAAGGATCACGGAATTTACTTTGATCGTTAACAGGATGAAAAAGGAAAAATATACCCATAGGCAATACTGACTTCTATGGTTTGAGGCCAAGTTTGAGTAGGAGTTATGCTAAGGTTAAGTGATCAGACAACTATATTATACTTACTTTTTAACCAATTTGGAAGCATGACTATACTATAGTCCCAATTAAGCAGTTGCCTAGGTCTACAATTGGTTACTTGAACACAAATTTACTCAATGGAAAAATACGTAAATCTGTCTTATGGCTCCATCTAATCTAATATATGATTAGCAAAATGTTAAAGAGATAAACTTTGGGTTATATGCTGGCGTCATCAAATGCTAGCAGAAATTTTCCACCAGTGAATTGACAACATTTATCAGACATCAGACATCAACATATATAAGCTTCCAATAACTTGCCTCATCTGGTTGTAGATCATCTAACCACAACGTTTCTAGTCGGATCTTATTTTAAAATATGTTTTCAATTGTTTGTTGGTTTTAGAGTTGCCAAGTGCACTGTAAAACTAGCTCTCTAATGGTAAATAATAATGTTTATAGATAAAACTTAATGATGTAATTATGAGATTAGTAAGATGAAACTACAAACAAAAAAAATAAAAAATATGTACTAGTCCTACGTATGACATAAATCAAGCAGCTGTGAACATGTCAAGACAATTACTAGGCCGCAAGTTTCCCTCTTGAGAACTGTTATTAATGCATGCAACAGCGAGCAGAGATAGTTCTGGCTGTAGGCTAGGGAGTACTTAATCTATTCTACCTGAAAGCCCATGACCACATCTGCAGTTTCCTAGCAGGTCAACAGAGAACAAGACTGTAATTCTATATTAAAAACAAACTTCGCAACAAATTAATAGCATTTTCCAAATTGATCAGAACTACATAGTATATAATACACAAATGCTTGCCTACAATATTAGGTACAATTTTCAGTTACCACAGGTCCATGGACATAGGACAAAGCTTAAGAAAGAAAAAAAAAAAGTGCATTACCTTAATGCCCAGATTTCTGTGCCAAAACTGGCAGTCAGCTGCTCCTCCAGCCATTGTGCCAAGCATGTAAGGATTGATTTCGATGATTTTTTTCACAGACTGTGATGCTGAAAAATGCAGGAAAAAGTTATTAAAAAATGCAATGATTGCTGGTTGCAACATATAACTTGGAACAAACTAAGACAATGTCTGAGCTCAAATGTGAATGCATTTGCATCATAATAAAGAATGCTTGCAATGAGTGCAGATTTTTGCGGCTTCTATATCCAATGCAATGAATAAAGAACTTAATTCCAGGTTAAACAAGAAAAATAGCATAGAACACATCTGAACTTAATTGCAGTTTCCAACGATCAGATAAAAGATGCAGAGACCAAAAAATCTCATCAAAACATAATACAATTAATAACATACAAATATAGCCTCCCATGCTAGCTCGAGAATCAGCAGCAACCATGACACCCTCTTTAAAAATAAAAGCAAGCGTAGTTGTCCCCTTGGCAGGCTTCACCATTTGGATAGCTTCCTTCTGGAATCCATCAAACTGAAATATAGGAAAAAAAAATCAGCTCATACAGAATTCAACTTGCTCTCCACAATTGCAGAAGAAAAAAGCAAATTAGAACTCACATCAGTAGTAACAGGAAGCTCAAATGACGTCGTAGTAGAAAACCCATCAAAAAGCTCGCCGGCCACTCCAAAGACCGGTGCCGCCGATTCAAGACCACTAGTATCAAGCTTCATGTTCTAAAGCAAAGTAAAAGATAAACCAAAAATTAGCCCACATTAATATAATAATAAAACCCTAATATTATATTTAACAAAAATCACCTCTCTACCCTTCCCTTACCTGAAACAGTGAAACTACAAAATCTTAAATCCAAACTATGAAAATCCAAGCCGATACATTAGAAATTTAAAAACCCAGGATTTGAAATATTGCGTTCAATTCGTAAAATTTCTTCAAAGCACCAAAAACTAAAGCTATCGAATTGAAAAGCTATACGATTGGGACTATGATTGGTGTATAAACCCTAGAAATTGATCAATGCAGGGCTGGTTTAGCCGAGGAGCTAATAGAGATTGACGTACCTTCTATAGACAGATTGTATGAAAAAGAGAATTTGAGCAGAGATCGAAAGCTTAAAGGCAAAGAAGTTTGATAGCAAATTCACAATGGAGGGAATTGTTTCCTAGAACCGATAGATATTGATGTGCAGAGTGGGGAGTTTCTTGTGCTACGGGCAAGTAGGCTACTCTTTGGACTGGGCTCTAATATGGGCTTTTTGGGCCTCTGAATTGAATCGGGACCTAATCAAGCACTCTTAATGGGCTTTTTGTAGTTTATCCCTCAATTTTGTTTTGACACCCTAAACAATTATATCACATGAAATGAAATAAAAAATATATTATATTTTTTGAATGAAGAAAATAAATTAAAAAATTTAGTAAATAAAAAATTAATATAATAGTGATTGAAAATAATTTCTATAGAATTATATATTTATATTACTACAAAAATTTAAAATTTAAATTCATATATAATTAAGAATATTATAATTAATTATCATAATATATCAATTTATTCTTCATAAGAATAATTAAATAATAATAATAATAAATTTATTTTTTAATTATAATTTTAAATTTTTTATTTTTTCTCTAATTAAATTATGAATAAATTTTTTTTTTTGTATTTTACATTAAAAGTCATTTCTTTTTAAATAAAATAATAGATTAAAAAAATTGTGATATTGCTTTAGCAATTAATTTTTGAATTTTTCGTATTTCCCCTCCACTTGTACAACTTTTCATGCTTAAGTTTTTCAATAGTTTGTGGAGTTTGACACAATTTTTAAATACAATTATTAACTTTTTAGATTTTAACAGTTATATTAAACTCGTCCGCTTATTTTTTTTTATTATAATTATTAGCTAATAGTTGTTTTTTAAAAAAAATTAATTTAGAATTTTTAAAACAACTCTTATTTATTTAAATAAAAATATTAAATTATCCTATTAAAAATATTTAAATATTAATATAAATATTTATTTTTATTGAGCATTATATATATTAATAATAATAATAAATAATAATTTTACTAAATACTTAACAATAATTAACTTTCAGCTAACAATGATTACGAATAGTTAAATCTCCATTTTTGTTGCAGAAGTCAATATCAATAAGTAATTTTAAAATAATAATGCAAAATGTAATCAAATTTTTATAAGTTAAATACAGTCATAATAAAATTATTTGGAATTAGTATAATGTAAAAGACTCATTTTATGATTATAATTGTTTAAATTTATACTCTATTGGATTAAATATGAATAAAATTTTTGATATCATACAAACTCAATTTGATTTTACATAATTCCATTCATCTACCTCAATAGGTGGGAATAAAAGCAGCAAGCAAATTAGGTTTTGTTACATTGGCTACATTTATGTTTGAAATTGGAATAAAAGTGGTCAATGGAAAGGACTAGTAGGGCAAACATGTAATGATGTTGTACTGGAAATGTATGACTTGATGATTTAATTATGGCTTTTTTATTAGATCTTTTAATGAGGCTATATGATAGATATTTTATGATTTATTATATCTAAATATATTAGAATAAAAAAAAAAACAATTTGAATGAATCGAACTTATCAAATGACTTGATATCAATTAATTACAGCTGTTAAGCTGAATAATATTATTTTACTAACTTGGTCAATAAAATTTAGAAGTAAAATTTATTTTATATTTATTTTTATTATAATTTTTTAATTTTTTTTTTTAAATTTATTACTTTTATTTTATGAATGAATGACTTCATTTTTATGAAAAAAAAATGGAATGATTTATAAAAGCTATAAATCAAATGAGTATGTGTATATGTCAAAAAGTAATATATAGGTTTTAGACTTTTTTTTATTATTTGAAAGAGGTTGTGGACCTTTATATCTTGACCAAATAAAGTCTTTTATGATTAGAGAAAAGAAAAAAAGAATAAGAATGTTATAAAAGCTATAATTTCCCACTATTGCTAAATTTTTTTGCACAATCACATCACATTTATTTTATTTTTTTTAATTCATGAATTGTCATCATATTTTTTCATTCACATTTTATGACTGATACTAACTTAAAAAATTTAATCTGATAAAAATTTAAATATAAAATCTATCGTTATAAATCACTTTCATTGATAAATTCAATAAAATCTTATGCTGCAGAGATAATTTTTATATTACATAGTTATTTTGTTACACAATATATTAGTATTTCCATATTATATTATTAATAAGTCTTTGTCACTAGTAAATGATTTATACATCCATTCAATACAGTTAAATATTTTTTTCCATGAGATATTATATCCGAGAATATATTAATATAAGACTAAATCAAATAATATAATTCAATTTATATAGAAAATAAATTCAAACAAACTTATTTCAAATAAAAAATAAATTTAAATCACGCTTACACATATATTATTTAAATTTGAGACATTTTAATTTTAAGAGTATTCTTGGAGTAGTTATAAATTTTGAGATGAAAGATTAGACTTAGTTAAATTGTATTAGAAAAGTAGACTTATATTCACATCAGTATCATAGATATATCAAACTGATAATTGCAATAAGAAACATTACAAGTCAAACATACATTAAATTTAAATTTAATATGGATATAGAATAAATTTGGAAGTCAAACCCACATCCTTAAGTTAGATCAATGGTTGTTTACAAAGAAAAAAAAAATAGAAGATTTCCCTAAAAAAAACAATGTCACATGGAAGAAAAAATAATGAAGTAACTTATGATCAATGCCTCAATGGACTTGTAACAGTGGAGTAAAACCAGCTAAAATTGTTATTATTTATAGTGGATGTGAATTACCCAAATAACCAATTTAAGCCCAAATTAGGTTAAGCTAAAATTGATATTTGATAATATTAATTGTAAATTTAATTTTAACCTAAATTGATTATTAGGATCACATTCACCACCATTTTAGGAACTTGTGTTAAATAAATATGAGGAGAAATCGACTTATAATTATCAAATTCTACTATTATAACTGATGGTAACATTGATTTTATTCCAAATCTAATGTCCCATATGCATGAGTTTAATTTTACATAATATTATAAGTAAACTTACCTAGAAATTTCTCCATTTTAATAGGAAAGAAAGAAAATAAATGAGTTTGAAATTAACATTGCTTAAATTAATAATTTACAATATTATGAAACAACCAATTTAAATTTTAATAAAAATTTAATTAATTTTTCAGTAAAATCATCGGATATCCGATAGTTACTGACTCCAACTAATTCAAATTCAAATCGAACGAAATTCATAAAATGATAAAATTCTCTCAGTATTTATTTTTTCATTCACAATAATCAAATTTAAAATATTATTTAAACAGAATAAATTTTTTATCATTCGAATTAATAGATGTTGAAAATAAGAATTAATTATTAATAAATAATAAAGAGACATTAAAGTTGTTCTTTAGAAAGTGGATGTACAAATGGATCCTCACTTGTTGTAACGAGTTAAATTTTGGATTGCTAAAGTTTAATTTATAACTTAAAATGAGTAGTGGAAGTTAGATTAGTGGATATCATTATGATAATTCAAATTTAATTGAACTTTAAAAAAAAAAAAAAAAAAAGTTAACCTATAGCATATTACATCATAAATTTTAACTTATTTCCCTCTTTAAGAAAAATATTGAGTTGAGTAGCTGCTGAAATGCCAAACCACTAGTTAATACTACAAGATTGACCAAAATAATTATCATTATTTTTTGTTTAAAGAATGAAAATGATAATCATTATTGTAAAGCAAAATAAGTAAGAAAAAAACTGAAAAATAAAAAAAAAAATCAAATTTAATTTAATTTAGTTAATTTTAGAGTTTGATTTAATTCAGTTTAAATTTTTATAAATTTTAATTTATTTATTTCAGTTTAATTTATATTAAAAAATTTAAAATAGTAAAATCAAATTAAATTATATTTATATATTAAAAAACTCAATTACCAAATAAAATATGTCCATTTAGTTTAATTCGTATTATAAAAAAATTAATTTGATTTAAATTTTTAAATTTTAAATTTAATTTATTTATTTTTTATAAAATTCGATTCGATTTAAATCGAATGCTCACCGCCTGCCAACACTAGCATAGCCATTAAATCAAATTAATCAATAATTATAGTACCCACCGAGAAAGTGAAAAGAAATTACAAATCATCATTCTAAGCCTTAAAGTCACTATTCAAACACCCTTTATCCCAATTTGAAATGATTATCAATTAATAATTAATTCAAGAATACAAATTAACCGAAAAATTTGATAAAATATCATTAAATTTTAATATATTGATACTAAAATCATATTTAATATGAAATTAAATTGATTTGACTCATAATTGAGTCGAATTATTACTAAAATTAAGTCTTATATCCATTTTTTTTCATTAGATTTACAAATTTTATATTTAATATTTTTTTAAGCAAGTGATATTATAGTTAATTTTTATATATTTTATATATTTTATTTTTTATATGTTCAGAAATAATATTAAGTAATATTCACATCAAAATTAAGAATTACTAAATAAGTAAAGATCTTCATTTATAACAAAGTTTTTAAGAATTAATTTTTAATTAATTATATGAAAAATAAACTCATTTACTAATCCAAAATTTCTATTAATTTAATAAAAATCACAAAATCTGTATATATTATATACATCTATATAATATAACCAATAAGATCTCAATTTTTTTATTAAGATAAACTTAAAATTAGTATTTAGAGGTGTTTGGATATTCAATTATAAAATTTAATTGCTATTTAAAAATATATCTGTCGATAATTTAAAAATTATTAAATGTTTGGATAAATATCAATTGTCGATTATTTTTCTTCAAATCAGTAAAATTTAATAACAAATAGAAATTACGATTATCAATTAAAATTTTTACCAATTAAAATAATATTTTTATTTCAAATCGTCAATTATCAATCATTCATTCAAATATCTTCTTAATATTTTTTAATTTTTCTCCTTCACATATGTTTTGAGAATCTCTTCTCTCCTTAATTGCAAAAACAAAGTGAATAATTGGATCAAGAGTGGGTTGTGTCATCCTCCTCCTCCTCCTCCTTATAGTCCTTAAATCATGGAATTATAGAGGATGTGTTAGAATTTAGAAGATGCCTCTACTCTATAGACCCCAAAAAATCTTGATTTTGACCCAATAATATTCACATGCCTTTGTTTGTTGTGCTCCCCAAAATCAAGACCACCACCGTTTTAGCTTTCGGTCATGTACATGTCTTTGTGGTCCTACTTTGAAATTTTTTTGAAGTCAATGTAATGAAGTGGCCTTACCCAACCTCATAATTTTGTTATCAACTAACATGCATATGATTCTATTAATTTCATGCTTATTTTAAAGAATCTTATACAAACATGTTCCAACATAGCTGTGTATTAAATTTTTTTTTTAAAGGATTTTAGATTATTTTTATAGAGGCTGCAATGTTAGTGATTAGTGTTAAAAAAAATATAAATTTTTTATGAGACGCCACATTTATTTTTGATAGGTCTCGTATTTAACTGTATTAAAATTTAAATGATTAGTATTAATGTTATCAATTTTTTTTTCAATGGGTTATATTATATTGATTGGATATATATATATATATTCATTGTAAATAATTATTTCTCAAATTTTAGTAAAAATTAAATTAAAAAATAAAACTATTAAATTATTGTTTTTCATGTAAAATGCATATTGTTAATGTAATTGTTGGAGATTTGGTGACAATGCATGCCAGTCATAAATGATATGTCCACTGTAGGCACATAATAATGCTATGAATTTTAAAAGATTAACGAATTATAGGATTTTATTTTCTTTGAAATTCTTTAATCTTATAATAGTTAATTAAAGCATGCTATGATATTCAATAATCTTACAACTAAAACAAAATAAAATATTGTTTAATATACTTAATCAAGCTATATAGTTATATATAACTTTTCTTTTTTAATTTAAACTTATCCAAGTGTATATAACTAAATGCATACTATTATTACATATATAGAATTTTACTCATCAGAAGAAAATTAAGTATACTTCCGTGATCTAATAAAAAAGAGAAAAATCGATCTGAGTTCTAATTAATTCGAATTCGAATTGAATATGATTCATAAAAAAATAATATTAATTAATGTTTATTTTTTAATTTGTAAAAATTAAATTTAAAATTTTATTTAAAATAATTATCACTCTAACTAATAAGTAATTGGTTAATCCAACATTAATTCAATAACATTCATGATTATAGAATTGTAAATTCAAACTTTCAGTTGAAGTGATTGCAAAAATAACTGTACATAAGAACTGAAAAGGTAGAAAATTTTTTGGTGAAGTGAAAGCATAAAAAATAACAAAACGAAAGGCAATAATGGATAATTTGAAACCTGAACCTGTAAAAAGCTGTTGATGATTGTATCTTGCATCATCGTTAAACACAATATTTATGCAAAATTGTTCGGTGGTTGGAGAGATGCCTGACTTGGCTGGTAAGATATATATAGACGGCTATTTATTGCAACGTTATCTATTCCTTGTGACTTTATTCTATATACATAACATGAAACTTGGTCTTTTGCAACTGTCTATTTTTTTTTTTGAATTTCCCTTTTGTGTGCAGTTCCATCCTCTGTTTTTTTTATATGTTTATCTTCTATTTGATACCATCACATTATTTATAAAAAAATATTAATTATTAAATCACTTTAAAAAAAAATATTATGATGCATAAAATATATATACACACACAAAAGTGTCGAGAAAATGAGTTGGTTTAAAATGAATTGAAAAAAAATTTAAATGTTTGGATTAATCGGATTTCTAATTAGTGAAATAAATAATTATATTGTTATGTAGTGTTTGGATAAAATAAATAAATATCTGTAAAAAAAAACTAAAAAGGGCATCATATCACAAATGAACCAAAAAAAATACATAAACATCGAGTTTCAAGTCCATGAAAATGGTGGGTGCGCCATTTTATATATATATATATATGTGTGTGTGTGTGTATCAATTTCTTTGACAACCAGTCTCTATAGATAGGATTAGGGTATTTTAGCCCATTTTATTGCAGATGTATGTAGTTGAACATTTGTTTATTATATTATAATGAATGATAACTTGGCTTTATTTTTTTAATACATCCATATCTTAATGTTTGATAATTTTCTGATTTGTTATATACATGTCTAGAATATGTATTTAAGATTACAAATGAATTGAGTCGAATCGAACTATAGTTAGTTTATATTTAATTTATTTATAAAATAAAAATAAAAGTTGGTGATGAGATCACAATCCTATAAAAGTGAAACAATCTTAATTTTCTTAATTTAGTTCATCTTGATGATAAAATAAATAAATAAAATATGATTCAACTCTTAACTTATTAGGCCACTATCTAAGAGAAGCAAATTAGTCAGATCCAACCCCTATATAAAAAAAAAATGTTTGCACTTCTAAGTCCACGTTTAATTTATTTGTTTACGTTGTTAGTTATTAGCTATTAATAATCAGTTGCTAGTACTATAATATCTATTAATAAATAATTAATTATAATTAAATATTTAATAAAATTATTATTAATTATTAATTTTAATATAATATTCAATAATAATATATTTTTTTATTTAAATATTATTTTTAATAGATTAATTTAGTTTTTTCATTTTAAATAAATAAAAATTATTTCAAAAAAATTTCAAATTAAAATTTTTATAAATAATATAACAGTTATCATTAAAAAAATAAATAAATAGATTTGATATCATTGCAAATAAATTTTAAAAAATAACAATTATGTAATAAAATTTATTATTATCATTTAGGAATTTGTCAAATTCAACCTTCTGTGCCCATTTTGATTCCATAATAAAGCTCAAATTGGTCCCTATGTGAAAAAGGTGTGGGATAGATGACCTAAAATTCTAAGCAAGTGGCCACCAAAAAGTTTGATATTAGGATAAGGTTGAAGATGTGGCCACAACAGTCCAGCAATTGAAAATATTGGATTCAACTCTTCAATAATTTAAAATTATATTCAAGACTAGTACTTTAATATCTACATATTAATTTCACTACTTCGAATGCATTCTGTAATAAAATTTATTTGTAAATAAATTATGATGTTTAATATATTAAATAATGAATATATAATTTATTTTAAATAAAATGAATATTATATTTAATATAATTCTAAAATTTATTTTAATATTTTATTTGATTAAAAATATTTCTATAAGTGTATTATTTATTTACTTATTTTCTTTTCAAAAATTTCATATTACATTAATAAAAATATAATTATTTAAAATTCAATTTAATAATTATTAATAATAATCTTTTATATACACTATTTTTCGAAAACAAAATAAAATATTGACCATAAATATTTATATTTATTAAGAGTTTTGTACTTGGAAAAGAATTTGAAGAAAAAATAATTATAGAGTATAAAGTAAAAAAATATAATAAAAATTAAAAAGTTATAAGGTATAAATTAAAATATTAAAAAAAATAAAAAAGGAAGAAAAATAAAATATAAAGGGATCAGGATAAATTTTTTTTTTATATAATTATTTAAAAAAAAAAAAGATATGGGGTCAAGTAAAGGCCTACCTTTTAAGAATGACTCATCTCTAATAAAAAATTGATAAAAAAAATATAAATAAAAATATAAATAAATGGCGCCAAATCAACAAAAAATATCAAATTCATAACAAATGCATTTTTGTTCCCCAAAATTTAAAGAGTAAAATATTTAAATTAATAAGGGTATTTTAATTTTTTTAAATTTTTTTTATTTAAAATTATGAAATTCAATTGAAAATATCAACTATTTTAATATAATATAATTTAATTATTTACAATTTTAAATATTTAATTATTTAAAATTTTAAATAAATTAAAAATAAAATAAATATAAAACTATAAATTTATAAATAAATTCTATATCATACCAAATAAGGGATAAAATAAATAATTATTATAATTTTATGCAAAAAAAGCTTAATATTTTTTAACAATACTAAAGAGATCAATGCGATTATAAAATATTTTAAATACAAATATTAACACTTAATTTGTAAGTAAAACGCCTCCTTTAATTTTGAAGTCATCAAATCATAAAAGTAAACTTAATAATGTTCAAATTAAAGAGTAATGTATAATTTCTTGGTAGATTTCGATTTAATTTTTGAAAAATGAAAGAAGATTTTTATTAGGGTTTTTTGATTCTTTAAAGGCTTCCATGGATCTTTCATCATCGATTGTTATCCCTTCTTGTTCTCCTTTTCATCATTTATTCCACGTACTCACCTCGTCCCAATGCATTAGGGGTTGAGGCACATCAACCCTTGCTGTGTTGGCTTTTAATATTTAAAAAAATTTTATAAAATTTCTTAAAAATGATAATACTATAATATTTTTTATAACGAATTCAATGATATATTTTTTTTATAAAATAAAAATTAAATGGATCTAAAAATATATATTAGAACTATATTAAATCTAGATCATTAAATTTTAATACTCTAGATTTAATACACATATATTATATTTTTTGAATCAATTTAATTTTTATTTTATACAAAAAATATATCATTGGATTCGTTATAAAAAATATTATAATATTAAAATTTTTAAGAAATTTTATAAATTTTTTTTTGAATACTGAAAAGCTAACACAATAAAAATTAATATATTTTTGACACATCAACCCCCTCTAAGTCTAATTCAAATCACTTTATGACTTTAAAATTGTGTCGCAATTAATACAGTGTAGGAGATTGCTCCCCTTAAAATTATAATTAAGACAAATACTTTAATCTGTAAATATTAATTTTTTTAATTTAAATCCAACGGCAGAGGAAGTAGATACGTGGCAATCTAGGAAGATAAGACAAGGAATTAAGGGTATTGCAGTATTCAAAATTTTGCTGTACGAGCGACACGTGTATTTTTACCACGTGGTCTACTTGATTTTTGATATAAGATATTTATTTTTAACCCTTGATAGAGGGGAAGAAAACAACAGAAAGTTCCGCCAATTATGGATCTGGGTGAAACAGTAATTATGATTTTTAGTTACTATTAGTTGTTGATAGAGTTCAAATTAGTGGTAAAAAAAGACCACGTGTACTTTTATAGGACCCACTATTATGTAATAATATAATAAAAACAAAATAGGAGATTCCTGTCTCCGCAGTCTGTACTTTTGCATGGAGACATCTGTTAGTTTTTATTTACCAAAATGTCCTCACTATTTTCTCTTTTTAGCCTTTTTTTTAATAAATAAATTAAATAAAATTGAAAGGTAAATTACATCATCATTTCTTCAAACTTGGTAATATACAATTTGCCCCCTTTAATTTGCATTTTGATTCATATATTAATAATCAAAACTATGTTAGAGAATACAATAATGCCTTCATTATTGCCAAATAACATGTACATATAGGTATTAATTTAAATAATTTTATTAATCCAACTATAATATTATAGAGAAAGAAAAATTAGCTTAAACATGATAATGGATGAGTTATCTAAATGCCTAATATAAATAAAATATATTTAATGGTACAAATCTAATTTGCTTTTATATGCTGTCTTATTAAATAAATAACATGTATCAATATTATAATATCACATAAGAAAATTTATATTTTAATTTTAATAAAATTAGATTTAATAATACAATAATAATTGTATGTAATATTGATATTTTTATTATCTTTACAAATTTTAATATTATAAATAAATATATATACATATAAATGTGACAGAATTAATGTAATATTTTCCTCGATAAATAATATTAAGAGTTAATTTAATTGATGAGTTTATTTTATTTATTAATTAAAATTTGATTTTTGAGTCAATATTTAAGAGTTTATTTTTTTTTAATAATTAAATAGAGTACTTCTTGTTAATTTTTGTATAATGTATAAATATATCTCTTTAATTCAATAAAAAAAATTATTTATGTCAACACTAATGGATTTAAAAATGAAAAAAAAATTATAATTCAACTCCAAAAATCAAATCTCAGTTAATAAGAAATTCAAGAAATAATTTTAAATATATAAAAATGACTATAGGAAATTTTTTTTTATAGAAATGTTTTTAACCTTTATGAACAAAAAATCTTAATTTCAATTAATTAATATGTAAATTAATTTAAAAATATCCTAATAAGTTAAAAAAAATAATATTCTTCACATATAGCCAAATTTTGCTCTCTGAATTCGGTGTTTAACCCCCCAAAATAAGTAAATTATTTTATATTTAGACGTTATGAATTTTACTCCGAATCTTTTATTTTATTATATGTCTTATAATCTGTTTTATATTTTATTTTCACGTCATATTATTTATATTTTAAAAGTTAATATTTTTTATAAATGATGTGATATAAAAAAATATAAAATAAAAAATAAAATAAAACAAAGAATTTAGATTGGTTTAATTCATATTTCATTTTTTTTTTTAAATTAGTGGAAAAAAAATCATAATAATTCATTAAATTCAACGATGAAAAAGAAAGATTAGGTGCCCTTTTAGGCTAGAAAGTCCAAAGCAAGATCCTCAGTAAATTTGTGGGCTTAAATCATTCGCCCGAAAACAAAAGGTCCTAGCATTTATTACAGATTTGCTCACCGACAAACAAGGAGGTCGGCCATTGTCGGCCGGTAAACCGGGAAGACAATAAGCGGCGAAAATTCCAAAACCCCCGCACAAAATTCAAAATTAATTTATTCATATTTATATTTTTATCCCCAAAAATAAACCATTAACTCTCAATTAAACCCAGTCACGGTTATTTACTTAATTTTATTTATTATTTTTTAAATAATATATTTCACCCCCAAAATATTCCCATTTCTTGCTATTTTTCTCCTTTTTATTTTTCAAGTTCTCTCCTCTCCTTCTTCTTTTTCCTCCTCTTGTTTTCTCTCTACGAAATTGATTAATGGGTATTTGAAAAATCTAGCCTGGAATGAGATGGGATTGCACAGATCATCAAAACCCTACTAATTCTCTGTTTGATTGTTTTGCTTAGTGTTTTGCCAATGCTCTTTTATGAAGCCTCCCTGGCTATCTCCGATACTGCCGGTAGGTTTTTCTCATTTTGAAGCAAAAACCTGTAAGCTTTTTATAGTGGGTTTTGTTAGTTAATTCTTTGGGTCGGGTATAATGGGAGGGTATGTTTAATTTTATTTTTGGTTGCGTTTCAACGAATCGGAATTTCGTAGGAAATTCGCCTTTTTTTAAAAGAAAATTTTTGGTAGTTCTTTGTTGCTGTTTTTGTTGCTGTTGTTGTAACAATTCTTAGGGGGGTGGGTTTATTTAGGCCTATTGTAGAGGTGACTGTGATTGTGATTTTTCTGGGTGGTCTTGTCTAGGTAAAAGATCTTAGCTATGCAGGTCATTTTAGATGAGAAATATATATTTTCATGCTGATATTTTGGAATCTTTTAAACCTTGTAGGTGTTTGATGGAACGTCTAAATCAGTTTTATGTGTTCTATTTCTATTTTTTTTTCTTTATTTGTAAAAGTTGTTCCTTTTTGGATATAAGAGTTTTCGGCGTTTCATAAAATGTCTTAGTCAAAATGATGTTCTTAATTTATGTTCGAATAAGAGTAAAGACTCGTGACTGTGATTGTCGAGCAGAAGTTTTTTCAATTCTATGCCAATTAGTTTGTTTATCAAATTTGTTGTTTTTGGCTAGTTGTTTCCATTATTTTGGCAAAATTCTGTTTGGCGCCTTCTGAATTCTGTTTATTTGGTTCTTATTTTATGTGTTTCAGTTATTATAGGATTGCAATATAATTTTCCCTGGTGAAAGTGGTTATGGATGTTGCTGAAGTTGAAGATAATTTATTTGCAGCAAGTGATGCCAAGGTATGAATTTCAATATTCAGGTTAATATATTCTTGTTTGCTTATCATTCCTAATATGCTTAAAAAAGATCCAATATGCTAATTATATAAAAAAAATGATTTTACATTTTTATGACTTTGAAATTGCTTGTTGTTTTGTGGCATTTCGTATGTCGGAGAAATTGGTCTTGCATTTGTTAGTTAGGGAGATTGGTACATAAGGTTGTGTTTGGTTGAGGCCAATGTAGTTTTACTTGTTTACTTGGGGCTTGTCTACTTGATTCCAAAGTTATAACATGACCACATCCTAAACTGTTTCTGGCTTATGAAAGCACTTCTTCAGTTTTTCCATAATTGTAAATGGATAAACGGCTTACTACTATTCCGAGGCTTTATTAATCCTGTAGATTGATTGACATATGTGTACTGTTGTTCAGCTACATGGAGATATGTGTAAAGCACTTTCTGCAATTTATTGCAAAATCTTGTCAATTTTCCCTTCTTTGGAAGCAGCACGACCTAGGAGCAAATCGGGCATTCAAGCTTTATGTTCATTGCATATAGCACTTGAAAAGGCCAAGAATATTCTTCAGCACTGCGCAGAATGTAGCAAGCTTTATTTAGTATGTTTTTATTTCTATTGCTTCAGTATTTTGTATCTATTACTTATTTAATGTGGTTTTATTTTTTGTCGGAATGTGTTACTAATAGAGCTGCATTTATGTAGGCTATAACTGGGGATGCTGTCCTTTTAAAATTTGAAAAGGCAAGATCTGCTCTTATAGATAGTCTTAGACGTGTTGAAGATATTGTCCTACAATCAGTTGGATCTCAGGTAATGAATTTTTCTCAAGACTATTCAATTGTGCTGCCCTAGGTGAAGTTTATGGTAGTAGCATGATGGTAGCCATAATAGAGGTGGGAATTTGGAATAGAAATAGCAGTTGAAGGATTGATTTGCTGGTTATTTTGGGGAGTCTACAAGAAATTAACTGCTGTTCCCCTTGATTTTTTTTTGGAATTTCCAATAAATGTTGCAGAGAGTCTATTTATTTATTTTTATCAATGTTGATTAAAGATTTTTCTGTTCCATTTAGGACACATTTCATTCACATTGTTTATTGTTGTTTTCTTTGAAAATTGTATTGCATTGACCATAATATTATCATTGCTTGTCGGAGATTGGGGATGCTTTGAGTCTGGTCGTTCCTTACTATTTCACTTGGATTTATTTTTGATTCCTTTTGTAATTTGAAATCTTCTCAGATTTTGGAGATTGTAAGTGAATTGGAGGGTATCGTGTTCTCGCTGGATCCATTAGAGAAGCAGGTGGGTGATGAAATAATTGCATTGCTTCAGCAGGGGAGAAAATTTGACAACTGTAATGACAGTAATGAACTAGAATCTTTTCATCAGGCAGCCACTAGACTTGGTATTACCTCTTCCAGATCAGCTCTTACTGAGAGAAGGGCTCTTAAGAAACTCATAGAAAGAGCTCGGGGAGAGGAAGACAAGCGAAAGGAATCAATCGTGGCTTATCTTTTATATTTGATGAGGAAATACTCCAAATTATTTAGAAATGAGTTCACAGATGACAATGATTCACAGGGTTCGGGACCTTGTTCACCCACTGTTAAGGGTTCTTTTGAGGATGCTGGTGATGGTCATGCTTTAGAGCGGCAGCTGTCAAAGCTTAGTTCTTTCAATTCGAAGTCAAACAATAGGAAATCTGGGCAGTTGGCTGTTCCACCAGAAGAATTAAGGTGCCCAATATCGTTGCAACTAATGTACGATCCAGTCATCATTGCATCTGGACAAACATACGAGAGGATCTGCATAGAGAAATGGTTCAGTGATGGGCATGATACCTGCCCAAAAACTCAACAGAAGCTGTCTCATCTTTGTTTGACTCCCAATTATTGTGTCAAGGGTCTTGTTACTAGTTGGTGTGAACAGAATGGAGTTCCAGTCCCTGATAGCCCACCGGAGTCTCTTAACCTCAACTATTTTAGGCTGTCATTGTCTCAGTCTGAGTCTGCAAATTCAAGGTCAGCGGACAGCATCTGCTCCGGAAAATTGAAAGAAGGGATGAAGGTAGTTCCTTTAGAGGAGAGTGGTACTGTTGAGGATGCTGAACAACCTGACATAGAAAATTTGACTCCACAACAGGAAGAAACTCCACTGGAAGAAGACTTTGAGCACGATATGTTTCAAAAGTATCAGAGTTTTTTGTACACCTTGAATGAAGAGGAAGATTTGAGGAATAAGTGTAAGGTAGTTGAAAAAATAAGGTGTTTGCTGAAAGATGACGAGGAGGCCAGGATTTGCATGGGGGCTAATGGGTTTGTCAAAGCACTATTGTGGTTTCTAGAGTCAGCTGTTCATGCAAGGAATGCACTGGCTCAGGAGATTGGAGCCATGGCGCTCTTTAACCTTGCTGTCAACAATAACAGGTTCGTGAAGCTTCTATACATCAAATATACTTGTGGTAAATCTAGAAATTGTAGCAAGCCTAATAGTTTTTTTTTTTTGAGGAATTATATACTAGGGAGGGGGAATCGATCTTAGGTCTATTGCCCAAAAGAATATGCACTTACCGTTAGGCTATATCTCGGTGTGCAACAAGACTAATAGTTAACAATATGGTGTTGGAATATTGGTTTCGATACAATGTCAAATAGCTTGTAAATATGAGTGTAGGCTTCATTGCTGAAAATAATTTACGAGATATTAGTGAAATTGGAAATCTTGAATGATTGATTTCTTTTTTTCTATTTATTAATTCCAGAAATAAGGAAATGATGCTGGCTGCTGGTGTTATTCCGCTGCTGGAGATGATGATCTCCAACTCTGATTTCCATGGATCTTCAACAGCCCTCTATTTGAATCTCTCGTACCTTGAAGAAGCAAAGTCCATAATAGGCTCAAGCCAGGCTGTTCCCTTTTTAGTTCAGATCCTTCAAGGTGAAGATGAACCCCAATGCAAGATGGATGCCCTCCATACCCTCTATAATCTCTCCTCTCAGGCCTCCAATATTCTGAACCTCCTTTCAGCTGGCATAATCAGTGGCCTCCAATCCCTTCTTGCTGCCGCTGGTGATCTTGCATGGACAGAAAAATCCATAGCTGTGTTGATAAATTTAGCGACAAATAAATCTGGAAAAGACGAAATGGTTGCAGCCCCTGGCCTTATTAGTGGGCTAGCAACAATCTTGGACACGGGTGAACCCATCGAGCAGGAGCAAGCTGCCTCATGTCTTTACATTCTGTGTAATGGGAGTGAAAAGTGTGGTCTGTTGGTCCTACAAGAAGGGGTGATACCTGCTTTAGTTTCCATCTCAGTGAATGGAACCACAAGAGGGAAAGAGAAGGCACAGAAGCTTCTGATGCTCTTCCGGGAGCAACGGCAACGAGATCATCTTCCACCTCAACCACCAACTGAGGTGAAGTTTCAGCGTGTTGAAAGTAGTTCGAAGCCCATGCCTACTCAGGAATCAAAGCCGCCGTGTAAATCAATCTCAAGAAGGAAGATGGGGAAAGCTTTAAGCTTTTTTCGGAAGAGCAAAAGCTATTCAGTTTACCAATGTTAAAAACTGGGTCTTTGTAAATTTCTGCTGTATCTTCTATTTTCTCTTCCCCATGGGCATCATTTAATTTTGTCTTCATAAAGAAGAAATGTACAGGCCCATGTAAGCTATGGATTTCTCCTCTCTTTTTTTTTCATTCCTCTTCTAGGTAGGAAATACGTGTACCATGTATGTCTTTGTAATTAAAGCCTTGGAAGATTGCCATCTCTTAATAGCAAATAACTAAATTACAAATTAATGAAACTCGTATATAGAAAAAATTAATGACAAAATAGTGAATAATTGCAGATAAACAAACATTTTTTTATTAGTTTGTGTTTTAATGCAACGAGGATGAGAGATGCAATGGGATGTAGACAACAACTCTTCACATCATTTTAATATTAAACTTGTACACGTCGCCCTTTGCCTTTTCTTGCCCTCTTTCTTATTTTTCTTGACTCTCCATTTCTTGTTTTTTTTTTTCATATTCTTGTTTATTCATTTCTTTATCATCTTCAACCTGGGACTCCGATTCTTTACATTTCATTTCCTTCTTCTTTTGCAGAAATCCAACAAGACCTGTTAGCACAGCATCAACATCATCACATTTCATGAGCTCTTCTGCAACTTCAGTTGGAGTCACGTCCACTTCCTCCTGTATCAGTCTTTCTATCTCTGTAAAAAGACAATGATTCTTGATCTTGAGGTAGTTAGAAGCAAGAATCTTGAATGCACTATAAGTGCAATAAGACATATTTATGTGCATGTATTCTGCCTGGTCTCAGCATTGCAGGATCTAATTTGTCTTTGTAGTTGGTCGTGAACTCAATTATCCTCTCATCTCCACAGCTCGACCATAATACATCAATGAAATTGAGCAATCCTGATAATGTCAGCTGCAACTACCAGACGTAAAAATAAATTAATTATAGAGCTCCAAAACATTACTTGCTGCTTGACATATATACATGATATGACTAACCGTTCTGTTCTTAGTGTTTGATTCCAGTGTTAGTGAAGGAGATTGCCTGTTAATTTTTTTTCTTAAGAATAGAGATTCTTGTTAAATTAGTAATGTATAAAATTGGACTTTTGGATAGTCCATTATATATGTGTATATATTGGTTAATTTTGCTCTGACTGGAATTTGAACTTAGAATATTGCAGTCCCGACTATTCTATTACCATTAAAGCCAAAGCTCATTGGTATAGTTCTTTGTTAGTTTAGAAATAAAGCATTCTATATGAGCTTACCTGGCTCTCATCATGGTCGTTTCCTCCATATTTTGTCTATCATGCAAATCAATGGTACAATCAATATCCTCAATTACAAGGATTGATTGATTTGCAGTTGCAGTTAGCAGCCTTTTCAGGTCTGAATTGCCAAGCAAACTCGCAAGTTCCAAGTCCTTGATGTCAAATTTCAAGTAGTTAGCCATGGCCGCAACCAAGCTAGACTTGCCAGTACCAGGAGGGCCATACAACAAGTACCCACATTTCCACGGTTTACCTACTCTTCGGTAGAAATCTTTTTGCTTCACAAATCTGTCCAAGTCATCAATAAGCTCTTTCTTGAGTACTGGATCCATCGCTAGTGTATCAAAAGTGGATGGATGATCCAGGTTGATTGATCCCCAAGGACCTCCATTGTAAGTTCCAAGCGAATAGAGCTTAACTGTTTTCTTCCTTTATAGCTTTTGATATTTCATTTAAATATGGCAGGTAATTGTTCAGTACCTTCTCCTTGTGTTTTTTGTCGAAACTCAGCACCATTGATCTATGTTATGTGTTCTCTGTGGATTGAGAGTAACTTTCATAATCAACAAGTGTG
This sequence comes from Aleurites moluccanus, assembly GCA_948193065.1. Classification (NCBI taxonomy): domain Eukaryota; kingdom Viridiplantae; phylum Streptophyta; class Magnoliopsida; order Malpighiales; family Euphorbiaceae; genus Aleurites; species Aleurites moluccanus. The sequence goes on from CANXYC011819689.1 coordinate 28,432, forward strand.
TTCTGTTTTTCAGTGCACACAAATTTCCAGACTAAATGAATTCCTTCGAACACATCACTAATCTTTTGGCCTTTGTTGATGGTAGTAGAGAGGTTCTTCTCTTGCGGAGCTTTGGAAACCTTAAGCTGATCTATATTTGAGGTGATTCTTGTGTAAGTAACTTCAGAAGCTTGGTAGATTTCATTAATGGCGAAACTGTTGTACTCGTTGATTATGAGTGTCAAGTGAGAAGCATTCTTGAAAAGGCCTCTAAGACTAGACAATATTTTTTCCTGCAACTTCTGGGGTATTAGTTGGCTAGACATGGACTGAACCTCATTGAGTAATGTCCGGATAAGCATTGCCGATGCAGCTAAAGTGGTGTATGTTGAAAATACTGATGTTGTTGAAGGCATATTGGGCATAGCAAACATGTTTGGTATGAAAGATTTATGTAGAAATAGATGTGTTGTATAGTTGTAATGGATGGTTTTGCTTGGTATGTTGCAAGTAGAAAGGGGTATTTATAGAGAATGAAGTTTATTTTCGAAGCTAATAAAAAAATCCAAACTTCAATTATGGTCAGCAGAATTAAAAAATATGAATTTTTCTAACAGTTCTCTTGGAAGGATTACCAAAGTCAACAGTGGATCAAGAACAATCTTCTTTAGCAATTCTTATAAAAGATTAGGTGGAGCTGTCTTAAATAATGACTTGACCCATTCCATAATCTTGAAATTGAACTCATATCAGAAAGTTGAGAGATTGTACTCTAATTTAGCAATTTCCATGTAATATTCACTTAACTACCATGGGCTTATATATGTTGACAATTAAAAAGAAAGGAAGGAGACTGATGTGAGAAAGAAGAAAGGATCTGTAAGTGTTACAATTCTCAAAGAGAGAAGAAAAAGAAGAGATCAAGAATGTTTAGCAAACATTTCCTACAAACAATGCTATTTTGATCAAGGTGATTGGATTAGATATCCTTTTGAATGGACTTGAGCATAAATAATGAATTTTGGACCTGCAAAATAATGGACTTGACATGGTTCAATTCTATGTTCTTCTTTTTCCCTCCTCCCCCAATTTTTTTCTCTTTTTTGCCTTTTCTCTTTCTTTTCTTTCTTCTTTAACGTGTTTCCTTCGTTCTTATACCCATTTTCTCTATCTGTACTTTTCTTTAATGCATCCTCATACTTCATCTCTTCTTTGTCCCTATTCTCATTCTTCGCCTTTCGCTCCCTTGTTTAGTACATTCTTGTATGCAGTCCCTCCTCCATCTCTATCCCCATTTTCTTTTTCTTTCCTTCCCTTCTTTAGTGCATCTTTATATGTTTCTTTCATAATTTTTGAACAAACTGTTCCTTCTGATACGGGTATATGATCGAAGTCTTCCACAATTTCATTACCATCATCAAGGTTTTGAGATTCTATTGTTTGCTCTTCCTCTTCTTGAATAATTGCTGATTCATTACAGTCCATATGAATAAGAATCTCTTTTTCCTTTGCATTCCTGATCCCCATTCTCTCAATTTAGAGATGAAGAAATTCAGACAGGAAATGACACGAAACAAGGCCCAATCAAGAAATGGAACTTGATGTCCTGGCAGGATTTCTGCAACCTGAACAAATTCATCAATCTTGTCGAATGCATATCTTGATGGTGTGAAAATGGCTTCAACTGCTAATTCAAAGGCAAATAACCAATTGTCCAAGAAAGATAAAGAACAATAATAATTGATATTCCAATGCATAGACAAGAGGAGAAGATAATGAAGCTAACCTTGCAATCTTCTTTGTAATTGAAACTGATGATGTTCCACTGAAACCTTGAGCTTTTTTGTAAGCCTTTATCAGCTATTTCCATTAAAGAAACTGCACAAGTATGCAATGGAGGGCGTCTGCAACTCATGCTGGTAGTTGCCATTGAATCCTGAGGATTTGAAATCAAATTCATCAGAAAGTTTAACTCATTAATTTACAACTTTCTTATTGCTGCATAATCTAATTAATTTCTTTCATCAGAATATATTCTTGAAATGAACTAACAGAAATTAGGTAATTAGTGAGGAATAAGAAAACTAATAAAATTCTTGAAAAAACCCCTTAATTTTCTTTTTCAAGAATTAAATGTTCAAGAACCCTCTTTCCAATATATAATCAACTAAAATTTTGACAAAACAGAGTGAAATTTCCTCTTTGATTATTATTAATTATTTGTATTAAATAAAATCTAGATAACATTTACATTGGAAATCAAATTTTTTTGTTGTCCAAGAAATTGCAAAATTATATTATATGTATTAAATAATAATAATAATTAAACTCAACTCAATTTTAATTTATATCCAAAATCAATTGGAATCGAATATATAAATTATTTATTTTCGCCCTAAATGATTTTAGGGATATCTTCTCATGTTAGAATTGAACCATGTCACTAACACTATTATTCTCGCCCCTGAAATTGCAGAGTTCCTCCATGCCTCTTCTTGCTGTCTTGCATTAACCAAACCGCATAGCGATCACAAAATAGGCATAAAAGTATCAAATTCCGATTCTTAGATTCTCTCTATCACATTCCACCAGCTTAAAATAAAATAAAAAAAAAAGGGAAAGAAGAAAGGTTCTTTTGTATGCTTGTTTGTTCTCAGGTAATAACATTCTTTTCTCTTTATTTCTTTTGTTGAATCCAAATGGAAATACTGAAATAGCTTCCTCTGTTTTTTGCTGTTTGAAAAAAGAAAAAAGAAAAATGCCCAAATCAGATTCATTTGCGCTTGGTAACTATTTCTGTTCAATTTCAAAAGATTTGTATGTGGTTTCTGATTATATGTTGATGTCAAAGATTGTTTTTTTTACTTGAAAGAAAACCAAACAGATTTCTGGTTTATCCAATTTTGATACTTTTCTTATTTAATTTTGTTTTCTGTTTCATTCTTTACTTGCCTTGTATGTTTTCCGTTTTGCGTAATTTAGTGGCTGTAGCTTTCGTTGTTTGTTATTTTAATGTTATGGGGTTTGGTACTTTGTCTTTTGTATTTTTTACTGGAGAGGAAGCTTATGGATTATGGCTTAGGTTCATTTCAGCTTTAATTTTTTCATTTATTGAGTTTTTTAGGATTGTTATTTGAATGCCCTTTTGAACATGCAATCATGCTAAATAGAAATTATTTGAACACTCTTGGATTTTATGAATGGATTTGGATGTTATTTCATTTGATTGACGCAGGGATACCTGGAGATGGAAGGTGTTTGTTCCGGTCTGTGGTTCATGGGGCTTGCCTTAGGACTGGAAAACAATCTCCGAATGAGAGTCTTGAGAAAGAACTAGCAGATGAGCTTCGAGCCAAAGTACAAATTTAATTTAATTTTTTTTTCTCAAGTGCGATTTAGCTTTATTCTCTTCTGTTGCTTTTCCAGAGAAAAAAATTGATGAGTATAGTTTGATTTATGTCAACTATTAAGTATGGAATTTCTACGTATTTATTCATGAGCTCGCTGCAATTTAGACAGAGTTAGGAGAGCAAAAGTTGTATTTAAATTTCTGCGCAGTATAATTAATTCTTTTGGTATAAACAGAATTTTGTGTGCTGGATATTTTTTTATATTTTGTTAGAGAAATTATTAACTAGGACGGCCTCCTATTCACATAAAAGTAAATTTATATGGGTGTGTCTTCATTTTAATCATATTTTATATGAGTAAGAGGAGCATGCTCCCGTCCTGTCTAATAATTTTTTATTTTATTGACCAAATTAGGCTTAGTGGTGCATCCCGGGATAGGTCTACGGAGGGAGGGCTATCCCCTATTATTTAGCCTAGACCCATGTATATATCATTTAGGATATAAATTGCACATATGCATGTGCATGCATATTCTTGTTCTTGTTTAATTTCATATTGTTTTGACTTCCTTACTGAAAAGTCAAATGGTTTGCATAGGTAGTAGATGAATTTATTAAGAGGCGAAGGGACACTGAATGGTAAGTTTGCTTGTGGTTTTGATTTTAAATTTTGCACCTTTTTAGTGGATGGCATAGTGAAAGCATCAATCAGTTGGTTAAAGGATAGCTATTTTTATCACAAATAACAACCGTGGATTTTGTCAATTTAATTTATTTTACTGTCACTTGCTCGCTATGACTATCTAGCTAAGCATTCTCCAGCAAGCAATTTGTGCATTTGGCAGGTTTCTTGAAGATGATTTTGACACATATGTTGGTCAGATGAGACATCCCCATGTTTGGGGAGGGGAGCCTGAGCTGCTGATGTCCTCACATGTTCTAAAGTATGTTGCTACTAGTCTACTTTTTCAAACATTAGAAAACTGTTTAATTCTCCATAATTCTATTACTTTCCATGTTCATCTGTTTCCAGATTTCATATTTTTATGCAAGCGCAGTTTGCTTTGCTGTATTATAGATTTCATGGTGTAACTGCCTTAAAAATGAAATGATCCTTGGCAACTGTATATTTGTGGCAGCTATACTGCTAATTATTACAAATATACTTCTGAAATTAGAAATTTAAGTTAATTTGGTATGTATTGAATATATAAAATTTTGCTCAACTTTCTATTTCTAGGATGTCAATCACAGTATATATGAAGGATAGAAATTCTGGTAGCCTCAAAACTATAGCTGAATATGGTCAAGAGTATGGCAAGGAAAATCCCATTTGTGTCCTGTATCATGGTTATGGGCACTATGATGCATTGCAGAGTCAAATTGGTGGTGCACAATCCAAGAAGTAAGACCTCTCACTTTTCTATTTATTGTGTTTATTGTGCAAGTAATGCTACACATAAAACCTATTTTTATTGCCTACTCTCCTCGACTGTTATGGCTAAATGTTATTGTTATGTCATTACCACTCTGTTGCAAAAATTCATGATGCATGCATTTGTGAGGGCTTATTACTTGAGAGAGAATATACACCAAGGTCATAAAGTTGAGAAAAAAATACTGTTGGATTTTGTAGTGCGTTAATAGAGTTTGGGCTAGTCTGGAATAGCCTAGCTAAGATGTGGAATACAGTGCTCAGTGAGAGCCAGAACAGGTTCTTGTGTAGCCCAGATGATATAGAATTTTACTGTACCATCAGCTAACTAGATGACTGTTTCAGCTCCTATTTTATCTCTTGCGAGCAAACTGGTTGTCAATCTGATAAATGTTCTGCAGTGCTATCTTATTCAAGAAATTACTTATTCTGGTTATGTTTAGCTTATCCTTACCTTTGTTAATGAAACTATTTGATTGGTTTCTTGGCAGGTGCAAGAAAAGATGAAGAAATTGTTTCATTGTTTTAACAATAATAAAACTGTAATCCTTTGTGCTGTAAAACCTCTGGTTTACTATCTGAAGATTAACTTATTCCTTCATGGATTTGAATTGTCCAATTCTACTTATTAGATAGATGACAATGTTAATCACAGCTGGCTCTGCAAATTTGATCTTCTTTCATGTAACATGTTCCAGTAAGCTGAATTCTTGAATAATAATAATAATTAGGCCATGAATGGACCATACCAATCATAATTATTTTCGTTAAGAAAAACAGGATTAGCAGATATTTAGGAAAACTGTAATTAATTAATTAAAAATAAACTAATTTTGATTATGTTTCCCTAAAATTAAAGCCACCTAAAATCGTAAACCCTAAAGAAAAAGAAAAAAAATCCTAAACCCTTTTAATTCTTTTCATATCCTACACGCTAAAACCAAAAAAAAACCTGAGGCTATCCTTTCCCATTGCAGTATGAAGCTTTGAAAAGCTTAACAAAACTCTGCAGAATTTGCAGCACAAATTCACTGGTTCATCTTCTTCAATCTCCAAAGCTGCAAGTTAATTGTAATATTAACATAAACTAGAATTGGACACTAATTGCTCCACTATTAATAATCTGCCATTGTATTAATCTTTCATTTTTTTTTCTATCCCTTCTTGAATTCAGGTTCAGGATTGTGTGAGTAATCACAAGGAAGGCTACAAACAAGTCCTTTCTGATTTCAGGTTTTTATTTTACTTAATTTTAGTTTTTTTGGTTTATTAGGTTATACCTAGTGTTCGCACTCGCAAGCTCATAGCTATAGCCACGGAGACGACTCTTCGGTCGGCTTAGGGGAGTTTGAACTCACAACCTCATTGTTATAGAGACGAAGCTCTTTTTTTTTTTTTTTCCTTTTTTGTAATTTTTTTTTTTTAGTTCTGAAAATTTAAATTAATCTACTTATTTTGTAACTTAATCTCTGGAAAATTTCTGTGTTCCAGAACTTCTATATCTCTGGCCACCAGAAAACTTGGAGAAGCTACTAATCTGCAAACTACATCAGACTCCAAGCAGCCTTCTTTCCTCTACTTGGTCCACCAGAAATCTCTCTCTCTCCAAGTGGTGAACCTTTTATGGATTTAATGATTGAAGATTTCAAAGACACTGTAAATCCTAATTCTACATCATCCAATTCAGTAAATCCTAAATCTATATCGTCCAATTCAGATTGGCCTTCGCTACTACCAAAACCTTATATGGGTTTTACAGAAAACATTTCTCCAACTTTCTTGTCTAGTGGAAACCCATGTTTAGATTTCTTTTTCCATGTTGTTCTTGATACCCCAGCTCAAGATCTAACCCAAAGATTAGAGTCAGAATGGGAACAGGATCCTCTAATAACTCTTAATTTTATCTACAATTTGAGAGGTGTTAAAGGGACAGGAAAGTTGGATAAGAAGAATTTCTACAAAGCCGCCTTTTAACTGTTTAAAAATCACCCAAAAACTCTAGCTGTCAATTCTACTGTATAGCAGAATTTGGGTATTTCAAGGACTTGTCTGAGATTCTTGATCGGTTGCTTAAAGGTCCTAATATCACAGAAATAGTGAAGGAACATTCGGTGGAGGTTGAGTCATACGATGTTGAGCTCTAAGTTAATATTAGATAAATTAATAATTTTTATTATATTAATAATTTTTTATAATTTTAGTTTGAATTAATAAATTAAATTAATAATTTTAATAAATTAATAAAATAATATTTTTTAAAAATCATTATATAATTATATAATTTTATTCAAATTATAAATTAATAATTTATCAATATTCTATTAAATATGACTCTAAATATTATTTAAAATCTAAATAATTATATTTTTTTATTCATTTTATTTAATTTATATTCAATTTATCATGTTTTTTATTTAATTTATTTAGTTCATATTTAATTTATCACTTTTTTTTTTCATTTCAATTAATTTATATTTAATTAATCACATTTTTATATTTATTTCAATTAATTCATTTAATTAATATTAAATTGATTACAAAATTAATAAAATATAATAAATTTTTAATTAATTAAATATATATTTATTGAATTAAAAAATATTCTTTTAAAATTTTAATAAAATTTATGAGTTCCATTATTATTAATTTATAGAGGTTCTACTGTATATTTTTGTATATTTCTGAAGTGGGGAGGGGAATGGGGTTTTAATTGTTGACCTGCCCGAACTAGGAGCACCACAAGAACGAAGCTTTATTTTGAATAAACGCTCTCAAAGTAAATATCCATTTCTGTTTCAACTCGCAGAATCAACATTTACAACTCAAAACACATTAACCAGCCTACAAAAAGGACATGTTTTGTATATACATATATGAAAATCAGAGAGAGGTAAATGAACAAGGTTATTCACCATCCTTCCATACTTGCCGGAGAAGTTGATATCTGACAACTTTCTGGCCCCCTTTACCTTTTGGCATCCAATTTGATATAGTTGGAACAGGGGAAGTCCTGGAATTGTCGATAAATATAGAAGTCATCGGTGAATCCAATTCATCAAGCTCATCATCACTAGTGTACGATTTTCTAAGCACTGCTGATCCACTCCTCTGCTGAGTTTGAGTTTCCACTTCTCCTATAATGTTTGTTAGTGAAGCTGCAGAAGGTGGTGAATAAATTGTAGGAGTGGCAATGCATGGAAAGCTTGTAATAGTCTCCTTCCCGTCCTCATCAAGGTCCTAAATCAAGAGAAGACAATCTTATAAATGCATTTCTCGTAATCTTCACTGTTAGTTGCACTAGTTAGTCATTAGAATGAAAAATCAAGTAGACAATGTGATCGAAAGAGTATGAAAGCAGTTTAACAAATAGGGAAGCAAATAATTTTCAGAATCCAGGGACTAACCTCAGAATCCAGGGAGTCAAAAATTGCCTCTGGGATAGGGTCTGGGTTGAATTCATCTGGGACAAAACTGTTAAGAACCCTCTCGATAATCCGTGCACCAAATATAGGGCATATCTTCAAATAATCAAATTTAAACAAAAAACAAGAGAAATGTCATCATGAGGAAAGATCAAGTAAATCGGAAGATGAGATATTGCTACAGGCATGTGTCTGAGTGGGGGGAAAGAGGAAAAATTCAAAGTATTCTTACCTCTTTTCTTGTTGACCTATCTGCAAGCATGTCAAATGGAAGCATCATGAGATCACTCAATGCACGAAGGAGGTGGAAAGCCTTAAATGAAGTCTCACATTCTAGCCTGTTGCTGTCAAGTTCACTGGTATCTTCAGGGGAGTCATTATCATCAATTCCAAACAAATCTGTGAGCCATCTGGACCAGTTTCCTACCTATTTCACATAAATACATTCAAGATCCTTAAATCCAGAGAAACCAACAGAGCCAATCTGTTCATAATCAACACAAATAGAATACTCTTTAGCTCAGTAGGCAGGTCAAGGATGTCTACTGACCATTTTTCTACACCTTTCTTCTGGTTCCTTATTTTCTTTTTTATTCTTATTATTTATTTATTTATTCCCTTGTAAGAAGGGTTGTTAAATCTTTTAGATTAACTCACAAGCCCCAAAATACTAATAAGAGCTCATAGCATATTTTAAAAACATAAAATAAAATAACTCGTAACAGTGATCCCAGATCAAATTAGCAAGGAGCGTATATTATCAAATGCAATGAGTACAAGGCTTATGGCTTCTCATTTCTTCAGCATATTTATTTTCTGAAAGGTTTAATATAAAATTGGTCAAAAGATCATCATAATAACCATGTGACCATTCATCTTTCAAGGAGTACACATAAAAGGCTTATTCAAAAGGATTCTCCCTTCCTAGTCTAAGAACATCAATAAGATCAAATGATAACTTCCAATAAAATGTTTTCTGGACTTATAGGCAGATAGCATTATTCAAAAGGAAACAGTTTAGTAAATGTACACAACCTGGGAGAATAATGACTTGCTTAGTTGTGGAAAATAAAGCTTGTTTTCCAAAAAATTATTCCAAGAAAATAGAAAATTGGAATTTGGTGTTTAGTTATCAAATTTTTCCAAATGGAAAATTTGAAAATAATTTTTCATGTTTTCCAAAATTACATTATATTATGAAAAACTACTTTATAATGTTTTTCATTCTTCTTTAAAATAAATATTTATGAAAAATAATAGTTATATATTTAATAAAAAAAATCTTTGAAATAAAAATGTAAATGGAGAAATAGAGAAAATTTTAAATAGAAAAGAATCTTATCATATTTTTTTATTTTCTAATTTTCAATTTGGAAAAATGGAAATATAGAAAATTGGGAAATGAAAATGAAAACCATAAAAAAAAAATAGAAAATATTTTCCATAACTAAATAAGGCCTAAGTTTCAATTACTCACAACATTTTTCAGTTGTGCACCAGCCCCAAAGCTTGATTTTCCAGCTGGTATCGGGAGGACCTTTGGATCACTAATGGGGTCAGAAACAGGATCTGTAGGCATCTCTTCTGCGGATTCACGAAGAATGGCATTGAACATGGCCACATCTAATCTATCCACCAACTGCTCCATTACCTAGAAAAACAAACGAAAAGTGTCACATTTCTACTAGACTGCTTTGTAAATTGTAAGTACATTATCAGAGAGCCACAAACAATCACAGCATGCAAAAAAGTGGCACAACGATGGAAACATGATGGTCAATGTCCAGTCACAGTAATTAGCAGCTGAGCTAGTAGAAGATGGGGAAAAAATCAACAGTTCAATTTGGCAACTTCTAGGAAAAAGTAAATCTATATGCCACTTTTTTTGTCATAGGAAAAAGATAAACATGAAGCTAATTCTGAGGAATATATCAATGAACCGCCTTTTCTCACCACTTTTCCTTATAGGTAAGACCTGAGAGAATAATAAATCAATATGACATCTTTTTTCTAAATGGGAACATAATAAATTTTCTTATCTGAAATACATATTAATGAGTAAGACCTGAGAGAAGTTATGGATGAAAGTTATGATCAAAATGGTGCTAAACAATGATAAAACCAAATCTTATGATCAAAATGGTGATAAACAATGATAAAACCAAATCAAAGGCAGTACTAAATCAATAATGATGAGACAATGAGAGTTTCTGATATGTTTTGCGGAACATGCCACTTTTTCTCATGGGAAATAGAGAGATAAGCAGCCTTTTCTTACATGAAATAGATCAATAGTCCACTTTCTGTATAAGAAAGAGATCGCTATTCTTGAAGGAAATAAACTAAAAATAAGGAATTGAAAGAAGTTCCAATGAATGTTGGCATTGTTCTTGTGGGAAAATGTGCTTTCCTCAAAGCAAGAAAAATTAAAATGGAATTATAGGACAAGAGCAAGGTTATTCCCAACCGTTTCAACATATGACTGTTAATTTAGATCTTCTCATCACATAAATTGACAAAGAGAATATCATTTAGATCTTCTCATCACATAAATTGACAAAGATAATATCCTTAATCTAGTCCAGAAAGAATGTGAACAAACATATGACCAAAATTTTAGATGGATGGAAACAATAAGAGGAGCCCAAGGCATGAGGCCTCCCACATCATTTGGCAATGAACAAAATCCTTACTTTGAAAGGAGGTGGTTTCTGTAATTTGAACATGTGACCTCCAAGTCAAAATGGAAAAGTTTAACCATTGTGTCCAACAATTAAGAATTGTTTTCTCCTACTTTGCTGCATCAATGGATGAAAACAAAGCCTTAAACAGTGATCATTCTGGGATTTGGAAAAGAGGCTGCATTTCCACCTCATGGCTCAAGAGCATCAGCTGTAAGCTAATGATACTGTAGCACAAAATCAATTACACCTTGAAGGTACTGTTTAACTTATTCAGATTGACATGTTGTTGAAAGCATTATGTCCAGCACAGTGTAAATGGCAAGATGAATTTATTCCCATTGGATCAGTAATCAACCAGAAAGTGCTACTCTGTAAAACATATTTTTTGAAGGATATTGCAACACATAAAACATACCAATCTAGACAGCACAGGCAAGCAACCACATTCATGGCCCCCAGCTCGAATAGGGCAAAGCCTTTCACATGCATCCTTGAAGGCCTTCTTCCATAGATCAATAGCAAAATGCCCCTGTTCTTGGTCAGCCAATCCATACCTCCTAGCATGGTTCTTCTTTGAGCTTGAGCCCTTCACCATTGTGGACTGCATATGTGGAGTCAGAGTCTGGAGTAAAACAGAAATTAAAGTGAGTACTTCCAATTTTTATGCTAAACTTTTCAAAAATGAGAAAGCTGCATAAGCCATAAAGAAGTAGGATCAGACCTGCCACCAAATTGACTCGACAATTCGCAAGAAGATCCAAGTTTCAACTCTTTCCAATGCTTCTATATACGTTTGAGGTTCCTCCCACTCATCAGGAATTTCAGTTTTATTTGTTTCCTCATATTCATGAGGAGAGGAGCCATACCCTCCCTTTTGACCACCATTTCTATTAATAGATGGTGCTACTGCAAGTTGCAATTTTCCAATAACCTGAGTTACAATTGCTCTCAGCATGATTGAATTTGACAGCCAGAAAGTTAACCTGATTAAAGGAGATAGAATATTTAATGACTCATTCCACAAGGCACCCTTGTATAAATAAGTTTTATCACTACGGAACAAAGTTTCAGTGTCATGATCACTGCTATGTCTGTTTTGAATTTTGTAAACAGGGATTGACATTGTCCATAATAGTTCAGTCATCCATTAAATCCCTAATATTAACAGGCTAGGTTTGCAAAGCTATGTAAAACTAGTATTATTTCATACCTAGGAACATCATTCCCACATGCTTTAGAAACCAAAACTAATCCTGAGATGATAGCTCTAGCTGCACTTGCCCTCTTAGCACGCAAACTTGCCTTGCAAGCATGAAGATAGAACCTGGAAAGACGCCTAGCTGGAGCATGGACTTTGTTTGTAGAACTCCCATGCTCAGCAACAACAGAGTAAAGGCCAATCTCAAGAGCAGCAGCTTCCATCAACTCTTCCTCGAGCATTTCAACTTTGGACTCCAATTCAACTTTGGTTCCAGAAGAACTATTTTCTGTTTGTTCTCTTTCATTTAGTGCATAACTTAAGCCAACTTTATGAACATCTCCAGATCGGTCAATTTCCTTTGCCTTTTCCATAAGCTGGAGCTTGTTTGTAGAGTTGTCATGCCCGGCAACAGCTGAGTAAAGGCCAACCTCTTCAGCAGAAGCTTCAGTTATCTCCTTCTCAGGCATTTTAATTTCAGATTTCAATTGGACTTTGTTGTCAGAATGGTTGTCTGTTTTTTTTCGTCTTTCACTTGGTATGTAATTTGAACCGCCTTTATGAACATTTTCAGAAATATCAATTTGCCTTGTCTTCTCCTTGAATTGGATATTGTTGAAGGGCTCATCACTTTCAGCTACATCAAACTGTATTTGAACAGACTTCAGATGCTTTAGTCTATCTCTACGTATATTGCCCTCCACCCCGTTTGTCATCTTGTTGGATGCAAGGCTATTACTCCTTAATATGACTTGCTTTCTCATAGCTTCTTGAGGTAATTTACCAACTAACTGTTCTTCCTCTAAAGTATGTTTCTTTTCCAACATAAACTCCTCATGCTGTCCATCATCTTGCTGCTCCTTTTTTAGTTTATCTTCCACAAGACTAACATATAAATTACTTCTTGTAGTCACCTCTAGTCCACTTTTATCATCTTTCCAGCCATTTTTGTCAGCCTCTTGATTGGTTTGAGACACTTCGAGACCATCATGGTTTGATTTCTTACCCACCTGAATATAATCATCCGATAACATAACTTTGTCTACAACATCATTTACAGGACTCTGCAAATTAGACAACAAACCAGTTGATAATGGAGAGAATGAAGCTCCATTCAGAAGTTTGGAAGCTTCAGCTGTGGAATTCACCTCTCGGTTTGAAGGTGGATCACCTGAGGACAGAGTAGGCTTCCCATTGACCCTTCTTGTGTCAATATTTGTTGGTCCAAGTAAATTCTGTAGTTAAAGGGCAACACACCATTACAGTCTAAAAAAGCAAACCTTCATGCAATATTTATTGCTGTATTCTATCTGACATAAACCTACAGTGAAGAAATGTACATCACAGTATGGCAGAAATGATAATATGTGCACACAATCAATGTCAAATTAATCCATACCACTAAATGCTGCCCAACTGAATAAGAAAACATCTAAAACTTTGATTTCAAGGAGTTCAGGCAATGGCATTTGAATCTGAAGACATAGTCAGAAGACCTCTATTGGGTCATTTAACATTTCATCCACTTAAAACGTTGAATTCGAGTCATAAAGCTGAATTCCTTAAATTGGATTTCTGAATCCAATCCAATTATGTTACAAGCACAATATCCTAAATTTTTCTGGTAAAATCTGCATAATGCTTAATATTAAAAACAATTCATTGAAGAGGAATTTCTCCAAACTATGGAATGACTATAGTCAAAAACTGTACCTTTTCATCTTGACCTGGTGAACCTCTACTAGACTCCACAGCAAAAGAGGAAGCAGTCCTTGATGAATGTGAGGAAACATTATCATCAACATCAACATCATCATCAGTGAATGAGGCAATCTCACTTTCCTTATCATTCCCTTCATTGGTCACTTCCGAAACAGATTCACTTTCGTCCTTTTCCAGTGACACTTCTTTAGACAAGCTATTATAACTATCGAATGGTTGAATATTAATATAAAGAATTGACTGTGCAGTACTCTTTGAACTCTTCTTGAAGTTAATCGAAGTGCTTATGGTTATGGCATCTTTGATGATTCCATAATCTGCAAGGTTTACAGCTGCAGACCCCAAGAGTTGACCTTTCATTGCCCTGTCCTTTCGAGGTTCATACAAGCTTAACTCTAAGTAATTCTTCTGGAAACGGTCATGGGCAGTCGCTTTTCTGGATGCTTCCCTATATAAGGTAACTGGAAGCCTGAAAGACTCACTGAATTCAACTTTCCCATCTCCAACATTGGAAGTCAAAGACCCAGAACTCTGATCACCATTCTCCCATTGAAGCAATACAGATTCTATAGATTTCAGAGACTGGGATGGAGGCCAAGGTTTGATTTCTTGTATGTGAATGAGGTAATCAACCTGCACTGAAGTGCCTTTTCGGTTCTTTGATCTTAGCCCGAGAACCATTTTTATGAGAAATCTTGGTTTTGTTGTTGTTCAGTCTGATCAATCAATTGCAATGCTGCTATATTGATCAAACCTTAAAATAAATAAATAAAAGTCAATACAGAAAACATCAGTAAATGAGCATAAACTGTGGAATAGAACATAAATTTAATTTCAAACAAGGCTGCTATATTGATCAAACCTTTAAAAAAAAAAAATTAAAAGTCAATACAGAAAACATCAGTAACTGACAATATCAAAATGAGCACAAACTGTGGAACAGAACACAAATTTAATTTCAAACAAGACTGCAAGGTACCAAAATTAAGTTCAATTAACACAAATAGGAAAAAAAAAGAAGAGAAAATTTTGTTTATAAAAGAAAGAAAAGCAGAGAGAACGTCGGCAGGTCTTCACATGCAAAGTACCAGAAATATTTTTTAGTAAGACACAGCCCATTCATGTCCTGCATTAGCTTTAAATCATCGGTTGTTTAATTTTGGAGGTCTCCAGAGAGTCCGAGAAAAAAAAATGCAAAAAGAGAGAACAGCACACTTCATAAAAGCATTGTAATAAATAATCATACCCTATAAACCATCAGATCCAGATAAAAAAGACCAATCCAAAAACAAAACCACTAAGAAAAATACCACAAAACCAATAGAGAAGCTCCCTAGCAATTATTATCCAAGAAAGAAAATACCAAAGATTGTACTTTTATCAAATCAAATGCAAATTTACTCAAGTGGGTTACCTGAGAAGAGACAGTTGGGAGCTGGAAAGCAATCAAGAAAGGAAGGGAATGTAAGAACAGGACAAGTAGACAGAGAGAACGAATGCGAAGTTAAAGCTAAGAATAAAGATAGTTCAAAACCATTCATCAAGTCTAGTACTATTTCTTAGAGCTGAGTTGAGTTTTCTTTTTCAATTTGGTTTCAATTTGAGTATGAAAATCTTGAAACGGAAAAGCGAAGAAAAAGGATCAAAACAATTATAAATGAAAGGACACACTGCTAACCCAACCAAAACCGTGTGTTGTCAATTCTTTTCTTTCTTTCTTTTTTTGTGAAAAAAAAAAAGAACTTTTGTGCCTATTTTGGCATTTTTAAAGCATAGACTACCAATTCATTGCAAAGTCAAAGATTTTATTTTTTATATTTTTTTTAATTCAAATGTGTCAAAATATTATTAAATATTTTTTTTCAATGAGTATTCACATTTCTATTCTTATAATTATTTGTATAAATTTATAAAAATTTGAAATTTAAATTTAAAATAATCTCTAAAGATTTAAAGTTATTATGATATGATAATGAAAGTATATTGTATAAAAAAAAAGAAAAAAATTATTTTAAATTTTGAGAAATTGTATGTGATTATTATTGAGATTGGAAAATGCTATTACAAAAGACAATTTATAAATCTTATTTACTTATTTTAATTTTTTGATTAAAAAGTAAATTTAATAATTTCTTATTAACATATTCATATTTTTAGAAAAACATATAAGATTTTTTCCATTTATAATTTAATGGTTACTAGAGCATTTATAACGGTGCTTTGTTTTAAAATATATATATTTTACGTAATAAAAAATATTTTAATCAATTTTAAATATGAAAAATATAATTATTTTTTTAATTTAATAAACTTTGTAGTTAAATAGGTGAAAGAATTAATAAATAGTAATATTAAGAAAACTAATAAATAACATGTATATAAGAGTTATGAAATTTATTAAGAACATCTGTAATGGTGATCTTTATTTTAAAGAGTATTTTAATTAATTTTAAATTAAAAAATATAATTTCTTTAAATTTAATGGATTTTTTGAGAAAAATTAATAAATAGTAATATATGAAAGAATTAATAAATATAATATTACTCTTAAAAAATAAATATAATATATTAATAATTAATATTAAAATGAAAGTAAAATTTTTATGAGGTGTCACATTTAAGTTTGATGAGTAATACGGAGGATTGACAACGAGATTTGGGATGAATTTTGTAAAATTTAAACTTGACTTGATTAATAATAATAATGTTTGTCTCGCCACTTCCTCCACTTCAGAGTGAGACAAGATAGATAATGAGTCGAGTCAGATCAAGTCGGGTCGGATATACTTGTTTATATATATTTTTATTTTTTTAAAATGTATATATATATTTATTTATATTTTTTTTAAAAATATATAATATAATTTATATTTTATATAAAAAATAACTATAAATTAAAAAATATATATAATCAAATCGAATCGAAATGGATATTATTATTATCCGAATTCATCATGAATATAAAATTAAAAAATTTCTTATTCTACTTGCTAAATAAATTATATATTATTTTTTTTAATCAAATTAAATTAAATATTTAAAAATCAGATCAAAATTATCATCCCCAAGTAATGGGTCACACCACACTTTTTCTCATTAGGTTAAATAATACCCTATGTTATGTTGGGTAATTTGACCTGTCATTCATGCATATGATTGTTTACTTTATGATTATCATTAATTTTTCTTTCATAATTTTAGCATCATTTATTCTACCTTTAAAATTTTAATTAAAATTTTACTTTTAAGTTTATTAGAATGTATTATCTAATTCATTGATAATCCCTATTTTAATAAGCTTTTTGAATTGGATAATTTACAATTATGAAAGGTTCAGAATTAAGATATTTTTAATTATATAATATTCTCATCTAAAATCTTAAATATATAATAATTCATAATTACTTAATTTTTCAAAATTAAGAAGTAGGCCTAAAAGTCAAAAGTGTCCTAATCAAATTGAATAGAAAAAATAAAATAAACAAGGTTATTATTATTATTATTATTATTTAATAAATATTAATTTTTATCTATGAAATTTCAACTCTTTTTAATAAAATTGTTTATTGATTGCAAAAGGTTAACTTGCATTAATTTTCCCAACATATAATATAACCATTGATTTATTTATTTAATATTAATATACTTGCAAAAAATTTCATGCTCACCAACTCCAAAAACTTATGGTCAAAAGATCCCATGTGCTCGAAGACATTTTGGGTGGCTATAAGAGGGGCAGACCCAGGAAAAATTTATTTAATATACAATTTTCAATGATGAATTTATTATTAAGAATTAACAGATATTTTCTTATAAAATAATTAAATATATTAAATTTATTCTGATTTTTTAAAAATATATTAATTTTTTCTTGATAAATATCATAATATATTATTAGACTATTTTTTTAATTTTGTCATTGATTAACCGCTAACCAATCATATAAAAACAGTAAAAAGATAAAAATATATTTATTTTTTATTTTTAATTAATTACATTATATTTTTATTTTAAAAAATATTTTTTAGAGTTAAAAAAATTATTTTCATATTTTTTGAAAAATAAAAAAATAAAAAAAAATTATTTATTTTTATTTTCAAATTATCAAAAATATGAAAATATATTTTTTAATCATAAAAAATATTTTTTAAAGTAAAAATTAAATGTAATTAATTAAAATTAAAGAGTAAGAATATTTTTGTCTTTTTACTATTCTTGTAGGGTTGATTAACAACAAAATTGAATAGAAGAGTCTAGTAATATATTGTGACATTCGTTAGAAAGATTTAATATATTGTTAAAAGTTCACGAAAATTTAATTTATTGAGTCATTTTAACTCTATTATAAATTTTATTATAATTTTTACTAAAATTTTTAATTTTAATCAGATATTTAAATCAATGAAAATAAAGAGTCACAAATTAAATATTTAAGGATTATAATAAATAAATTTATCTTGAATATTATGTATTTTTATAATTATATCTAATTAAATATTATTTTCATTTTTATCGTCAATTTAAAATTTAGTTGCAAATTTACATTAAATTATAATTATAAAAAAATTATTATTAATTAAAATGTCAAAGTCATGGTTAAATTTATTAATATAATATAAATAAAAAATATTATATTATTAATTAATCTTTAAATTTTCATATATGGTTTGGGTAGTTTAAAAATCAAATTAAGGTGAAAGTGAGTTGTCTATCAAGTGGAAACTTAGGGTTCACTTGTATAAATTTTGTTTATTGATATAGCAAATTGGGGAAGAATGCGATTAAAATTGTGGTGAAAGTTGATTGCTTTTATGTGTGATAGACCAGCTGTCTCATTCCATGAAGTTAGGTCATGTATTTGAAGTTAAGCTGTAAAGGGTTTTGTTGGGTCTCTTGTGTGGGTTAAGAATGGTAGCTTTTCACATTTTTTCAATTCAATCATCTTTGTTTCATTGATGGACATAATTGATAGGTTGAGCATTTGCATATAATTTAAAATTGCTCAATATTTTCAAGAGTAGACAATGGGATGTGAGTATATGGTCATCTTTTTTGTCTCTTGTCTACCACTACAAAATTTAGATTTGCTTGATGTTGTATAGTTAACAAGGCCTTGGAGTGGACTCAAATTGTTAGAACGTTTAAAGGAAAAAGTTATTGTTGTGCACACCCACTCCAATATTCTTCTATACACTCCCTATATGATTTCATTTTGCTGGCTGTAACTATCCTTTTAAACTAACTACATGATTTTTCTCCCCAACTAGACCAGTTTTTTGCAGATTGATGATGCGCAGAATCCTAAAGTTGGTGAGAACCAAAAAGGTCCAGAAGCCTCATCTCCTGCTAATGAATTCAGGCAACCTGGTACAGTAACTTTCTTCTTCAAACTTCTATCTATGGTATATAGCTGCTGGATATTGCATTTCAGCATCTCTAACCAGTGGGCTGTCATGAAGTTCCCTTATCCTGGAGACTGTTTTGCAGTATTTCACTAGTGCTGCAGGTGTTCTTGTATGTGGGTTGTTCAAACTCTTGGAGCATTAACCACTTGACCTTGCATGTGGCGTTTCCTTCCTGCGGCCATTATGTTCTACCTTTCACTCTTTACCAATAGTGAGCTTTTACTTCATGCCAATGTTGATACCTTCATTCTATTTCGTTCTGTAGTCCCCATATGTGTTGATTGGAGAAACTCTGTTTCTGCACCAGCCATGGCCAGCATTAAAGACGTGGTTCTCACTTGCTACCATCATTGGTGGGAGTGTTCTTTTATGCCCTAACAAATTACCAGTTCATAATCACTGCTTACAGTTGGGTTCTAGTTTATCTGGTAAGCATGACATTAGATTTTGTTTACGAGTCGGATGGTTACCCTTTTGAGGTTGTTCTGCCAGTTGGATTATCTTATTTGTTTGGTTTATCTCCATATCTTTCTTTGGGTTTTCTTGCCGGAAGGCAATTTCTGCTACAGGATATACTGTTTTAGGTGTGGCGAACAAGCTGTTGACAGTAGTAATCAATCTGATTATATGGGATAAACATTCATAATTCAATGGAAAAGTAGAGCTTCTCATTTGTGTTCTAGGTGGGATTATGTATCAGCAGTCCACAAGTAAGCCTAAGCCTGTGCCAGAAGTAAAAGCAAAAGAGACTGATGAAGAACAACATAAGCTACTAGAAATGCAAAGCAATATCCAAAGCAACAACAACGCTAAAGAAGTGACTGAATCTCATCAGGTTAAATGAGGCTAAATTATAAACAGGTCTCTACTTGATAACTCTGCCATGGTTAGTAGCAGCTAAAAACTAAGAGAAGAAGAAGAAGAAAAAGAAAATTCAACCTAGAACTAGAACTTATTAATGCAGAATATAACTTTCAAAAACTCAAAACAGTTTTTGATGGAAGACCAACTTTTCCCTTTCCTTGTAATGTTCTTCATTGCTCTTTCCCTTCTGTAACACTCCAAAATCTCTTCCTTTTGCATTATTTCTTTCATTTCATTCACATCATCAGTACCAAAAAATATATCTGAAGATACATTATTAACATTCAACGGTTGAAAATATATAGAAGGAGTTTCTCTTTTGCATAGGTTCATGTAGCATCTACCACCGCTGCTGCCGCCTCCATCTCCGGTACTATCATCACCCCCATAGCATGAAACTCCTCTAGCCATCGATGGAACTCTAAAATTCTACACAAATATAAACACACTTTAGGCACAAATTTTTAAATTCTAGCATATGATATAGAAATTTAATCTTCTGCTAAATCATAGTACTAATTATTGTCATTAGCTTAATCTAATTAATTTCATTGTTATTGGTTAACTTTATCCTACTAGCTAGAATATAGATGCTATTTAGTAGAGTGTATAGCTCTTATTCATAGAATGGGATATGTAAATGAAATTGTTATTTTAATGTTATATAAGGATAGTAATTAATTTAAGATTAAGATATAAGATTGCAATTTAATAACACCAAACAAACAAACAAGCAATTAAAAGGATTCAAGATTTCAAATAACTTTTTTTTTTTTAATTTGTCTACAAATCAAGATATTTCAGGCCTGAAAATTCCAATGCCACTTGAGCAAAAGATCATTGATTTTCAAATATCTATTTAATTAACTAACAACACATAAAAATAAAAAAAAAAATTCATAACTAATTAATAAATGGTGTCTATTTAATTAGACAAAGAAAAATAAAACCAAATTCCAAAATCAACAAAAAAAAAAAATCCAGGGAAATTATAAAAAATTTATATTTTTTGAGTGACCTAATTTATTTAAATTTTTTAAAAATAATTAAAAATTCCAAGAAAATAAATTAAGTAAACCCTGAAAAGATTCAGGATGTTGACAAAGTCTCATAATCTGGAGAGGAGAAAATTTTCAAGAATTGCATGTACCCATTGCACAAATACACAAACTCTTTTTGTTTGTTTTTTTTTTAACAATTCAAATTTTTAATCTTTCAATTCTAAAAACAACTTAAAACATTTTTTAGACGGGAAGAAATGAGCAAATTAAATTACATAAACATGTCAACATTACTTCTTAAGAGCAACAAATAATTAAAGAACAAATAATATAATTAAAAATTATCATAATAAAAGGAATAATTAGTAAATAGTATATAATTATTATTTTAATATGGACTGACCTCTTTTCCCTTTCTTGAATCTTGCTGCAGAATTTTACCTGAGGAACAAGGAAGAAGAGTATTTCTTAGCTTATATATTTAATAGATATATAGTAGGGATTTCTTTGGTTTAGAGATTTTCCTTTTTTTTTTAATATAGAATTTTTTTTTAAAAGAAAGAGATTGAATTTGAGTCAAACTCATATTCATTCAAATTCATATTCAGATTGCAAATATATATATA